>JAASGH010000070.1:0-85383 GCA_023334155.1 Globisporangium heterothallicum | reverse complement strand
TTGTATCAAGATATGATCATGGACGATTGTATACTTATGGCGTGCACAGTAACACCTCCATCGGAAACAATATCTCAGATATTGTTATGACCAGGTCATGACCGCTCCATACAAACGCTTATGACCAAGAAAATGATATTTAGTAGAACCCATATTCGGATGCAAAAAAGCTGCTTTTTGTGCCCCTCACTTCTTCTTCTTTCAAAGAACATGTGTTGTACCGCTGCAAAGGGTACATTCGTCTCCATTGGTGCAAGTCGAAGAGAGCGAACACCTCAGAAGCAACAAAACGAACGCAACCTGGAAGCGAACGAAGAAGCAGCCAAACGCACCTTCATGAAGAATACGGTGGTGAACGGCGGACTCTACCTCCTGCGTCTCTACCTCCACGTGCTTCTCTACTTCCCGCGACTCGTGTACGTTGTGTTTCCTCTGTTTCTGCATGCAAAAGCAAAGCCGCTGGAGAGATCTATCGGCGACTATGACCATGTTCTTCGATGCGTGTGGCTTGTTTTTGCGTTTCGTGTGTTGATATGCACGAGCAAACGTGGCGGCAAGAGATGCCTCCTGCTCGTAACAGCTAGTGGTAGCTGACAAGGTGTGTCCTGTTGTGCTGCTGGTATGGTACAGTGTGCAGCTGAATTTGGATTGGAATCCGTTTGTGATCGTCGCACGCAAACTGCTGAACCGCGTGATGAGTGGCGCGGACGCAACCAGTGCGCAGGGATCGCTCACGAGTGGGGAAACCCAGGCTGCGACTGCTGGTGCTCAGGGCTCGACTGTTGCTAACGCAGCGGGAGGTGCGGTAGCTGGACCCGAGACGCAGGTGATGCGATGGTTGGAACCAGGCGAGCGAGATGGCGAACGCATCGCGATTGTGAGCTACCCGCGATCGGGGAACTCGCTCATGCGTGGACTTTTGGAGAGGATCACTGGTGTGTACACGGGCTGTGATACGCGTCCGGATCGCGCACTCAGTCAGGAATTGCAGCAATACGGGATGAAAGGAGAGGTAGGACGAGGAAAGACGATGTCGTATTCACCAGCACGGCCACCTTGACTGGCTCAAAAGGACACTGTGATCTGACATGCTTCTTGTTTGCTTGAATAGGGTATCGTCGATGAATCGGTGTGGTTTGTGAAGACGCACTTTCCTGAGCGTGTTGGCTGGAAACCATTCAACGTGAAGAAAGCGATCCTGGTGGTGCGCAACCCGTGGGATGCCATCGACTCGTACTTCAACATGACACTTACGAACACGCACAACAAGAGTCTCCACGAAAGCCAATACGCACGCTTCGCCGACCGATGGGATGGTCTGATCCGCAACGAGATCGATGTGTGGATGAAATTCCACCGCTACTGGACGTCAAAGGTCGACATCCCGATCATTGTTGTGCGGTATGAAGATCTGCTTGTTCATCGGTGAGTTCATTCCCATTCCTTCTGCGGACTGCTAGCGTATGCATCTGCGTATGCTCACGGATGTTTTTGTGTGTGATTCTGTCAGAGCGGAAACCATGCGTCGTGTGTTCCTCTTCCTCACAGACAAGCCCAGCTTGGAAGGCACGGAGTGGGAGAAACGCATTCACGATGTGATGGCGACAAGCGGGGAGAACTCGGGTCCGTACGTACCTCGCAGTGGTAAAATCGGTGGTTCGTTCCGTCATTACTCGGACGAGCAGTTTCAATACATCCTAAAGACCGCGAACCTGCCGTTGCGTGGCTTTGGATACGACCCAAGCACGCAAGATTTCCCCAACCAGATCATGCTCCCTCGACGACAGGTGAAGCCAGGAAAAGTCCCCGATGCCCAATTAGAGATCTCGAACGACGTGGGACTCGAGATCCGAAAGAAGAACGATACGTTCGGACGCTTCTCAACGTGGTTCCGCAAGGCGCTGGTGGATCCAGTGATCGCGAGTGACGGCACGGAGCTGAACATGGACGAAGTGTACATCGCGCGTCAAAAGCTCAACCAAGAGAAAGAGCTGCAGAAGCTCGCAAAAGAGTAGAAACGCAACACCCAACTCAGAGAAAGAACGAATAATACTGTTTTGGAGAGTTTATAGACATTGGTTGGCCGAAAAGAACACAGACATGTGCTGGACTTTTTTGTTTTTTCGAGAGCTCACATCTTACGACGATGCAATGGGCTTGAGTGCGTGTTCAATGCGCTGCACTGATTCGCGCAGCTTGAGTTTGAATGCGTCATCGACACACTCAATTTCTTGGGTCACATGATCCACGGTCGCTGCCATGCCGCTTGGCGTGCGAATATGGATCTTGTTGGTCTCGAAGTCGAGATCCACGTCGCCATATTGATCTTTGAGCAAACGGAACACAATCAAGAGATTCAGTGCTTCTTGATCGGCTTCGCCCAACTCCTTCGCTGCTTTCTCCAACTCGGACGGCGTTTCCAATTCCGATGGCGCTTCTTGCTTGATCAGCGCTTCCTCAAACTTCATCTTCACGTCTTCCGCGACCTCTTCTTCTTCTTTCTTGATTGGAGGTTCTTCTTCTTCGTCGTCGTGGTCGTGGTCATCGCTTTTCTTCGAGTGGTCATGCGGACAAGCAGCCGTTGGGTGGCCACTAAGCTTGAAACTAGCAGGACTTGCTTGCGCGTGCATGGCGAGCGCGATCACCGAGTCGGCGATCATATCCGCGGTCGGCGCCGACGTCCATTCCACCAAGATCTTTTCTGGCGCAGCTCTCGACACCACCACCTGTTCGCACACGATAATGCGACTCTCCTTCTCGGAATGCACCACGTCTTCGTACATTTGCTTGATGAACGCGAGCAGCACGTCGAACGAGTGGTACTCAAAAGGCACATGCTGACGCTGCGTGATCGTGCCCGAGATCAGCTTTGTATAGGTCGACAAGTCCTCTTTGTGCATCAAATGCGTGTGCGAGTCCACTTCGACCAGCAGTCCCGAGATGACTTTCCCGTTTTGTGGCTGCTCGCTCGCAAGCCCACCGATCGCCTTGGCGATCTTTTCGCCTTTAAACTCGAGCACAATCTCTTGCATGTTCGCAGGCGTGAAAATGTTCGGGTGGTATATCTTTGGGTCGTTGAACTTCTTGTTGAGCGCAGACTTGAGACGCATCATTTCGTTTTTCTCGCCGTGCACCAAGACAATGTTGGGGGGCACCAGTTTCTCGACAAACCCACTCGTCCCCACGAAGTCAGCGTGCGCCGAGAACGAAATGTACTCGACCGTGCAATTCATAGGGATCACGCGTCCATCCAGCGCGACAATCTCCGTTGGCTCAGATAAAATCTTCTTCGCGAGCGTGCCTTCGACGACATAGCCAGGGATCAAGCACGCGTTGCGCTTATCCGAGCACCAACGTTCAAAGAGTTGCCGCGACACCCCGCTTTGCAGCATACCAGGACTCGCCATGACAACTGACGGACCAGAGTCATCGAAGTCGTCCATGCTCTTTAAATTCGAGATGTGCTCAAATTGGAACGGGTTCGAGATCGCGATTTGCTTGCGAATGCGATCGTTCATCATGTTGATATACGTCTGGTACACGCGCAGTGCCTTCGCCGCCAGTTTGGACGCGAAATAGATCGGGATATCCTGCAAATCCGGGTGTGCCTGCCAATGCTCATCCAAGATGAGCAGTAGCTCCTGGGTCCTCCCCAACGCAAACACGGGGATCAGACACCGCCCACCACGACGCACGACAGCTTCGACTTGACCCGTAAAGCGACCTTCGCGTTCGACAACCGACTGGTGCACCTGCACGCCGTAGGTAGATTCCACGATCAGCACATCGGGAGAGCATGCCGGCAGCTCGGCAGCCATCAAGTGACGATCGTTCTCGAGCGAGTAATCCCCCGTGTAGAGCACTTTGACGCCACCAATCTCGATCAAGTACATGCACGCGCCAAGCACATGACCAGCATTATACGGCGTGAACTTGATGCCATTGTGCATTTTCTCCTGGTGGAAATCGATGATCTCGACTTTCGCGACGCAATTGTTGAGATCTTTGTCGTCGTAAATTTGGTCGTCGACCGAGATGTTCGACACGCGCAGGAAATCTCGCAGCATCATCTGCATCACGGCTTTCGTCGGGTGGGTCATGAACACACGTCCTTTGAAGTTCGTTTTCTCCGTGAAATGCGGCAGCGCCGCGACGTGGTCGATGTGGAAATGCGTGATCAGCAACAAATCGATTTCCTCGGCTTCGACGCCATCAAAGAATGGCAAGCTGCCGTGACCCGAGTACCCGGGGTGCACGCCGCAGTCCAGCATAATGGTTTTCCCTTTGAACTTGAGGATGATGCACGAGCGCCCCACTTCGTTGCCGGCTCCCAGGGGCATGATGCGCATGATGTGGCGCTCGTCGGCGGCCTCTTCGGCCAATCTGCGCTTCGCCATTCGATCCGTCTGCTCGCCTTCTGCTGCTTTTGTCGCTTTGGAGCTTCTCGGTTGTGTGGGAAAGTGTGTCGAGGTCTCTATAGCCAGGCCACACTTTCTCATGGAGGCAGTAAAGCCCGGGTGGTGTGCCTTCGTTGTTGGAAGGTGTACCATCGTCCTGGTACATGGGAGAAGGCTTCGTTTGAGTGTTTGTGTGAAAAGTGATCCCGAAAACGCGACCATCTCAATCGACCAACACTCTGCAAAGGAAACTTTCGGAAAAACCTTGCATAACCTCAAAACCTTCCGTGTTCTCGAGGTGATTTCCTTTCGTTCTTTCTCTTTTCTCTGTTGAAGTGCGTTTGTGTGTTCGTGAGTCTTTGAAGCGCCGCTTCCAGCACAAAGGTGGGTGCACTTGGCCACATCCGATACAAAACATTAGCAGAACCACCGCGTTGCAGGACTGACCAACACGACAAACGCAACCCATGGACTTCGTCGGTCTGTCGGCGGGAAGGAAGCGGCATCTGGATGAGATCGCGCCGGCAGTCGCTGGCACGCCGCTGAAGATGCCGCATCAGCTCAGTCCGCCTTCGCGTCAGCAGCAGCACCAGCCGTTGCAGCTTGGATCCCCGTCGCATGAGCACCACTTCGAGCAGATGCAGACGCAGCTACAGCAAGGACAGTATCACGGCGGTATGGTGGCGAGCATGAACAGCACTCCAGCCCATGCACTCCCTGATGGAAGGATGCGCCACGGGTATTTGAATATGATGGACGTGCAAAATAAAAGCCCACGGAAAGCGCCAACGAAAACGCGACGCATGAGCATGGAGTTCTTCGATGATTTCGAGATGAAAACGCCGGTGATGCTCCAGAAGCGTGAGTGCCATGATGTGCTTATGGAAACGACTAGGAACGTACCGCCAGGCGAACGCTGTAGCGGAGAGTGGGACGCACCACCGGGTGTTTTGCAGGCATCTTTGGTTGGAAATGCACCATTGTGCAGACCACGTGAAGATGCCGAGATGGCACCAACACGACCGCTTGTGCCTCCACCAAAAGCGGCATCAGTTGAGCAGAAGGAAAACTGCACGCCATGTCCGCCTCGTGTTGCAAAGCCTCTTGCGAAGAGAGCTTATCTGCTAGCCCCGGTGTGTGCACCTGTAGCAGAGCCAGCGCTACCAGCAGTGAGTAAAAGATATTTGGTGATGTGTTCATGACGGGTCGTGTTCACCTTAACGATGTCGTACATGTGCCAGATTTCCCAGATACTGGCTTCACAGGGTCGAGCAAATGCGAAGGAAATGGAGCCGTCGACATTGGGTGGCTGTCGCATCCCCCCGCCGCCATTTGGAGCATCGGTATGAGTGCATGAAGCGAAGAGAAGGAGCTCGGTCAGCTGCTTTTGGTCTAACATTCCTGAGCATTTGTTTGTAGATGCCTTTGCACTCTTTCCAGGCATTTTCTTGTTCGAGAAACCTTCCACTCAGCCTACCAATGGCTGCAACTCCCAAGAACAGCAGCACGCCAGCGCATACTGCAAACAGTTTCGCCCCCAGCGGCTTTGTCCGGCTCGACACTGGGAAACTGAATGCTGGCGACTCGGATGAGTTCTCAAGTGATGAAGAGCTGTATTTCCAGAATGACATGTCGCTTTCACAGGAGAAAATGCAGGATTTGTCATTTCGAGACACCCCAGAAAGCGACTGCGAGCAGGAATCGCTCGTTCTGACGCTATCTGAAAAGCTCTTTAACAATTTGAGCAACGACGAGAAAACTACCATGAAAGGTCTTGGCATATACACGATACCGCTCTCAACGCAACCAAGTCCGATCGTACTTGGTCGCGACCAGTTCCAGTCTGTATTTGGGGAAGCAATCCGGGGGAGCGACATTAAAAGTTTAAGTCGTCGGCACTGCGTCTTCTACGTTGAGACAGTTCCAGCAAAGGCGCCGAAGAGCTCGATAGCAATTGTGGTCGAAAACACGAGCACGAATGGATTGGAAGTGAACAATCGAGCATTGAAATACGGCGAGCGGCAAGAGCTTCAACTAGGCGACGTAGTGACGCTGCTAAAGATTCGCAACCACGGGGTAAGTGAAACCGTCAATCCAGTGAGCGTGGATGCGACTGATGTTTTGCGTGGCGATGTTTCGCAGGACGATGTATCGCTGTCGTACGTGGTGAGTTACCCGCCGAAGAAGAAAAAGACGATCGAACTACGCCCACATTGCCTGCCATCAGTGAGACCAAAGATGCATCTGTCGCCCCCAGAAAGTGACGACTCCGAAAGGGAGAGCAAGATCAAAAAGGAACCGCTAGCGGAACCTATGTATGCTGGTCTGCCGCCGGATGCTGGCGAATTGCCTTCGTCGCATCAAGAAGCCGCTGACGATGCTACTCCAAGCAGCACCAAAGATCCGCGTCCAGCGTCAGCTTTGCTCTGTGTAAGTTGTTTTTGGGAAGAGTTATCTCGGGAAAGCGTTCACTAATGTATTGTGTTGGCTCTGGCGCATTAGAATGTGCGAATTGCGGATCCGTATACAAGAGCGGTGTCGGGTGGTGGGCTTTCTCCTCAGGTATGGATCGCTGAGCACTTCTCGCGATGATCTCGGTTTAGGTGACGTTTCCTTTATGCCACCAGCAGCATCGAGGATACCAAGACAAGCTTTCGGGGATACTAGCGAATTTTTCATCAATTGACCGCTTCAAGGTTCGTCGCGCTTGGTATTTTTGCCACGAGGGAGCGTTTGCAGGCTCACATGCTTTCCTCTATAGGTGAACTATGATACTGCGACTGCTTTATCTGTCAAGAAAGCATTAAAAGATGAAGGCAGCATATTACTATATGCTGGCGATGGCGACGAATCCCATATCATTACCGAGGATGTCAACGGGATGCCTGCGAAGCTGGAAAAGCAGGATCTTCTGAAGTTTGTGGCGCAAGGTACGAATGAACCATGGTACATATTGATGGGAGGTGTCACGTTGCGTAAATGAGATGTGTGTGTTCCTGTGCAGAAAAATCAGCTGAATCTAGCCTGGTTGTGGTTTTCTCGAAATCCACATCTATCGGTGAGTCACTATGCGAAATAGGACTTTCTTTCATCATTTTGGAAATGGCAGAAACGCGTTTGCATTGACGCTTCGTCTATGAGCAGCTTCCATGTTTAGGGAGTGCGGGATATCGCACGTCATCTTCGTCAACTCTTCCGATTCCTACCAAGCCAGAGCAGTATCATTTTTGAGGTTTGTAGCGGTGTCTATGCATTGCGCGACAGTTAACGTTCTCAAAGTGTGTGTGTCTGCCTTACTCCAGGGCTCTTTTTGCAGGAATTTTGAGACGCTATCCAGTTCAGAAGTGTTACAGCGTCGCTGAGTTCGTCGCTTTGCATGACACAAAGCCTTTCAGCGCGTCGGAGAATAGACTGTGCGCTATATTCTCGGCGAGCGCTCCGGATGGTCCTCCTAGCGACGAAGTGGTCGATGCGTTGGCGTCAGAATGCCTACCAACCCTCTGTGCGTCCTTTTTTCCTATTCTCACGCCGCATTTTGTTGGTCGAGAAAAAGAGATTGGAGAGGTGAGATCTTGTCTTTCTGCGACTGGAATGTGCGAGTGCTAACTATCCTCTGCATGCTCGGTTGCAGATACTTTCCTGTCTGAAGGTCGAAAAAAACAAAGTCCAAGTCTGCACTATCAAGGGACGCAAAGGATCCGGAAAGTCGTCCATTGCTACATACGTTGCGAAATACGCTCATGATAGGAAATGGCATAGAAATGGTGTTCACTTTTTCCCAGTGGATTTGTTCGTCGAGCAAATCCAGAATGAGTTACGCCAGAGCTACCCGAAAGTGAAGATAGAAGCTGGCAGATGCCAACCAAGTTCGGCTGCTGCGGGTTCTGCACAGCACGAAGATGTCAAGCGGTTGGTTATTTCAAGATTTATGGCTGGTGTTGAAGAGCTGCTTCTGTCATTTCCGAGGTGCGGCTACGTTTCGCAACCTACTGGCATGGGTTTGTTTCACTTGACAAGATGTTCTTTTTGATGTTTGCCACTGGTTGCTGTTAGAGATACCCATGAAGAGAAAGCATCGACGCTGTTGGTTTTTGACGGATGTGACTACTTCCTCCCGTCCGCATTTCGAAAATACGTCGTCATCCTTACCACAAAATTCCCAGGAGTGCAGGTCTGCTCACTGTCTGTCTTTTCACCTTGCCGCGCTTCAGCGTTCTCATATGATATTGTGGCATCTAGATCTTAGTGACAGCTCGGCAAGACATGAAGCTAAATCTGTATCACTCGAACCAGATATCGGAGCACATTGTACTCGTCAATGGGCTGAGCGACGTTGACTCAGCAGCAGTGCTGTTGGCTTTAGCGAAATCTCACTTGAGCCAAGACCAGCTCAAAAAGTGTACGTTGCCATGCTTTCGAGCTGATTGTTGCGCGTGAGAGTACTAACTTGGTGTTTGCAACAGCGTTGCCTGACGCGGATGTCCACGCTTTGGCCAAGCACCCGACTCTGGCACGAGTGAAAGGGAATCCATTATTGATTTCACGCCTATCCATCGAGCTAAAGGAGAGGCGGTTGAGTGATCTCAAGTAAGACGAGTGCCATGCGACTGCATTTGCATGCAAAAGCTTGCTTGAGAGAAGAAGCATCTTTGTGACTAATGTTATCCTATTGATTCAGGGACTTTGCCAGTAAAATATTCGGAGAGTGTATACAATAGCTTGTAAATGTCTGCTCTCACGATTTACGGTGGCTCCGCAGTCGTTGTTCATATTTATTTGGCAATGAACAAGTTGTATCTTCGCTGCAATGAATCTACGTTTTCTCAGTTAGGTCGACAGCTCCATTGCTGGTGTCTGGAAATTGCGCAGGAGAATCCCGATCCGCAGATGTACTCTTCCGGTTGCGATGGTTTGGAGTCGACAGCGCTCTGCCCAAGCCGAGTTGAAGACGACTTCGTCTGTGACAAGCTCGGGAGTCTGTCCGAGAAACTTGGCCGCCAGCTCCTCTTTTGTCGATCCCATCGGTCTCCATAGCGCTACCGACAGATGATGTTCGCCTGGAGAAAAGGGAAGGTGAATGAATCCGTAGCCTGCCACGTTCGGTTTCATGTGTGTGTCGATGCGCCACACCTGGAAGAGTAGTTTGGGCCAGCCTTGGAACGTGGATGTCGCAAAATGCAGATCGAGTGGGTGACTCCAAATTATTGGCTGAGAAGCACTCGATGGGTAATCGATTTGGGTTTGTCCCAATTGGTCCCCAGCAATGTGGTGCCACATACTGCCGTATTCGATCCCCCATTTGCACGCAAACCCTCCGCTACCGAAGCCATCGCCGCTGGTAATCTCGCCAATGACATGAACTTCAGGTTGGTTGGCAGGAGGAAGATCTCTGAGTTTGAGTCGACGTCCTGGGAGTTCTTTCAAGCCGCCGAGACCAGTCGCATCGCTGTCTTGGTGCACTTGACGTCGTCGCAAGGGTGATAACGAGCTTTTCGCTTGCTTGGTTGAGCCGCTTTTCTTCCCGGAGTTGTTTGTATCGCTGCTGCTTGCATGCTCATCTCGCTCCTCTTGTTGATCAGGCAAGTTCGCTTCAGGCTGGTCGGGTTTTCTCTTGGAACTGTTCCCGCTTGATGCTGCCGATTGCTTGTCCTCGCTTCCTTTGCGATTACTCTCGGAGTCCTTTCCACCAGCGAGATTATCCGGTGTCTCAACCATGGGTTTCGACTTTTGTGTTCGAGTGCTACTTTTACTCGCTTTGTCGGCGTCATCGTCCAAGCTCCTGTCTGTAGCGGCAGCACCAGTAGCGTTTGTGGACGTCTGCTCATCGTTTCCGATGACGTTGTCTTCCTTGGATTTACTCGATTTGAATGCCTTGAACCCCGCAGAACCTCCTTTCTTGACCGGTTTCTTCTTCGCCTCCTTGCGTGGACTTTTTGCTGCTTCTGACTTTGGCGTCTTCCTGAAGAACACGAAGGAAATACATCGGTAAGTATGCATGGAGGCGTCACGATGGCAACGCTCAGCACGAAAATATGCAAATGCTACTTTTCCGCGTCAGGTTTGTTCGCAGCCTCGCCTTCGTCCAAGATATTTTTCGTGCGCGGACTTCGCAAGAGTGTCTTCCGTCGATCTGAGTTTGCATCAGTCGGGAAACTTTTGTTGCTGGCTTCGGAAGGTAGGCTAGTCTTTGAAAGCTGCGAGGTCGATTCCGTGAGTGCGTTCAAGTCAATACTCAAATCGTCTCGTTTCTTCGCTGCTTTCTTCTCGCCTGTTGCTGACGTGGATGTGCTGCTTTTCACCTCCTTTGCACCTGCAGGTGGTTTGGAGCGTTTTGCGGCAGCGGCATCACCGACAGGAGTGGCTTCGTTACTTTCTTGTGCGTCGCCATCGTTCGGAATCGACGCAAGACCACTGCATCCCAGCAACCCGAGAGAGAAATACACACACATACGCACAAAATGAGTCTTACACGACCGATCTCCATTCATCGCCGGATCGACCAAAGTCCGCGCACCTCAGCTCTTTCTCCGCTGCAGCAGAGGACCGCTTTGCTTCGCCAGCTCGTGGAGCTTTGTTTCTTGGCGATGTGAGCTTTTTCAGCATCCTGTCTGTCAGTCTTCCACCGGAATGGGAACCTCGTGACGACCGAGCAAGATCTTTTTTTGTCTGATGCGAAGGAAGAGTCGGGAGGGGTGGTGGTGTTGGTGCATTTGTTCCTTTCTCGTTATGTCGCGTCTCAGCACTCGCTGCGTGGGAAACACGAATGTTCTCCAGTCAAACAACAGCACAGAAAGCAAGGAGGAGTCTAGGAGGACATGGACCTGCTCGCGAATACCCAGAGCATGGGACTCAACGAGATAGACAGACACACAGACACACAGACTTGTGCACGCATTTTCAGCAGTGGGTTTCCATTTTTCTCTATTGCTCAGCTAAAAAGAACGAAAAGTTGCAGTCCGCGACCACAAAGAAAAGCAGCAAGGGCGATGACGAGGGAAAAAAAAGCAAACAGGAAGCTGCAACACCAACCAAAAAAGGTCGCCATCGTCGTCTTCCTGCCTCCCTCTTCTTCTCGTTGTCGTTCAGTAAATCCATTTTTCATGTTTTCTGTTTGTTTTTTGTTTTTGGCTTGTGGATTCGCTGCTTTTTTTCTCTTTCGGAGTCGCTGTCGCTGCACTACCGTCGTCTCGCAATGCACGCACCAAGAACCAACCAGCACGCACTGCGACGCTTTCTGGTTCAAGGCGCGTGCACTCTCGTAAGGAAGGAGAGAGAGAGAGTCTCTGTAGTGCATGGTCGTAAAACTGCGCAAACGTGGAGGTTGCTTAGTTCTTCTTGGTTCGCATACGCAACGCTTTCTTGCGCTTACGATGCTTGTGCTTGTTCATTTTCTTTCGTCTTTTCTTGAGCACACTGTCCGCAAAGTAGCCGTAGGTCATGTCCATTTCGCGGAGCAATTCATCGACGCCGTGGGTGCCCGTTTCACGGAGGGGCAAATTGTCCGACAACGCGCTCAGCATGCCCGAGGTGTCCCAGAGATCCTCCGTGCAGGTCAACGACGCGGACGACGACGACGCAGCCGACGCCTTGGCGTCTTGCAATGGGAACGAGCCGACCTTCCACATGTCCGACGGGTCCATGCGCGCGTACTTCTCGAGCCACGCCGCTGGATCGTCGCCTTCGAACCCATTGTTGCGCATCGGGAACGAAGGTTCCGAGAAGATGTTGTTCGAGCCTGTGGACATGAACGCGCGACGGCTGCCGACAGCGGTGGACGCCAGCGGCGCGCGGCGCGACAGCAGGGTTCGCGCAGCACGGAGCGCCATGGTGCTGCTGCTGGTTACTTTGCTTGCTTGGATTCCGAGAATGCCAAGCTGCGGAGTACGAAATGCGCGCCGGAATCCGTTTCCTGCCGCTGCTTTTGCGCTTGCGATGGTACTCGCTTTTCTTCGGACGCGGAAAACGGATGGAAGAACGCTCACCCCCTATCTATTCTGACAGGGAGGACTGAACCGCATCATCTCGATGCGTTGATAGAGGATCATCCGATTCTACAGGTCAGCACCAATCATGTGTTTGTGCAGGCACACGGCCGTTTAGCTTTTTCGCGGATCGATATACTGTGGGAGCTCGGATAAGTCTGAATGCAGGAATCAGCCCCTCTCTTTCTGTTTTTTTCGAATCAGACCATCATTTTTCGGATTTGCTGCAGGTTGCGGGTGGGTGCGGATGCGCCATTTGTGAATATGGAACCATCTCCGGACTCACATCGCGCGCCAGTGGCGACCGCGAACGCAAATACGAATAGATCTATGTCCACGACTTCTGCTTCGTCTCCTGTCTCCGCATCCTCAGCGCGACGTGGTCACGGGAAGAGTCTGCTGAACGATGCTCTTTCTCCGAGTGGGAAGCAGATTCTCAACGACTTTCTCAAGACCGCGACAAGCGAGGAAGAGGAAGAGGGTGAGTCACCACCGACATCCGGACGCGGAGATCCACGCCAACCGCGTATGAAGCACCACGACTCTCAGCAACAGCAGGAGAGCCGACACTCGTTCCATGCCATTCCTCATGCTTCGTTTACCCACGAGCGACACGAGTCGATGCTCTTGCAGACGCTCTCTGCGCAGCAGACCAAGAGTTTCGTACAGATTCAGTGCAACACGCGACCCTTTTGCTTGAACCTCGTTGAGAAGCGCGGCGAAATTGTGGTCACAGGGTTCACACCGGATTTGCGATCGGGTGCGGACAAAGGTGTCGTGGAAAAGTCAGGGCTTGTAATGCCTGGAGATGTTTTGGTCGCGGTTAACGACGAGATGGAGTCGCTGACGAATGTGCAAACCGCTGTGGACGCGCTGATGGATGCGCAACTCCCGGCAGTGCTCACATTCCGCAGAGTCCCAGTGGTGAAGACGACACTCGGAGAATACTCGAGCGCAGATATCCAGCGAAATCTAGAGCTACGGGGAAGCACGCTCTTGAGTGCGCATAGTGCTGAAGATGCAGCATTGCTTGTGCAGGCGCTAATCGAAGTCCTGGGAGATGCAAAGGCTTCCACACCACTCATGACCTATGTTCCCCGAGTGGAGAAACTGATTACCCCGCATGTCGGTCTGGATGAAGATGGTAGACGCTTTCGTCTCGAGCGCATCCAGCACATGATGCGGTCGATCCATCGCATTGTCGATTTGCAGCAAAAAGAGCAGCTGAAGAAGTGGAATGCCGTCAAGCCTTCGAATTACAAAAGGATCGAGATCCTGAGCAAGCAGCGAGCGAGCATCGACAAGAAACTTGAGAACATGCGCGCCAACAAATCGCTTCTGCATCCCGACAACCACGCAGTTTGGCAAGAGTATATTGAATTGCGACACCTCTCGAGTCAGCTGCGCGAGAGCGTCGAGCGAGCCAAGCGCGAGCATTATTTGCCGGATTTTGAAGGCTACAGTCTACGCTTCGGGAGTGATGGCATCTATGTCGGGATCGGGGATATCTGGATCCCGTCATTTTACGCGAAATTCACGATCGAGACGCGGTCGTCAGCGCCGCATCTTTTCATCCATTTGTCGACGCCAGCGACCCATGGTTTAAGGCTTCGGGCAAAAAACTATACGTTATCTACGGAAGGACGACTGCCGAGCTTTCACTGCGACGAGTTGAACATCGAAGCGCAGCTTATCGCCGACATCCCGCTCGTGTTTGATGAGATTCACGGCTGGAGTGTCCCGCAAGAAGAGCTGCACGTCAAGTTAATGAGTCTGGTGTACTACGAGCGACAGGCAAACAGCACGAAGAAAGGACAGAACCACGATACGGTCATGAAGATGTTTATCAATCGCCTGCTTCCGTCAGTGGTTCGACACGCAGCACAAAACCTGCTCTGCGGCGAGTTGGGGCCATTACTTGAGAGCCGCAACGCACAGATGTTCCTGTCCGGTGAAATCAAAATCCAAGGGAGAAAGCTAGCGTTGTATGATGTCTCCCTCAACTCTGCAGACGAGGACACGACTGTAAGCGCCAAGGATCGAGAATTGGCAGAGGAAGCACGAGACATGATGGCGATCAGTGAAGACGAAGCAAACGTCATGCACTCTGTCTTCAAAACCCTGACCGACTCGCAGCCTGCCAAGAAGAAGACATTTGGCTTCAGTCCTGCTGGTGAACCGAAGCGACTATCAATTCGAAGCTTGCTGAATTATTTCGAGCAGTTCAAGGCGTTCCCGCATTTACGCGCACTGGTCTGTGAACTTTGGTCCCAAAGTGTTGAGTTACTATCCTCGCACTCACCGTCCAGAGCACTGCTGTCCCCGATTGAGCGTTCAGCATCCACTTCGTCCTTTGGACTACTCCTCAGGAACATGGAGTTACTGAACGAGTACCCTGTCGATGTATCAATATCCCTGCTCGATATGACATTTCGGTTGGATCTGTGTGAGGGAGCTGCGACTTACTACACCAGTCTGCAGCGCATTATTCGACAGGAAATGGATTCAACTTCCGTCGGTCTGTCCAATTTTGACTCGATGAGAGACGGTACATTCTTGGAAAGCAAGCTTGCATCTCTGGATGATCAATACGAAAAGATCAATCGGCTGCTTTCGTACATCACGACAAATATTGATGACTGTGGTGTCATTCTCCGTGGCGGAATGCCTGCTGGCGTTATGAGCAAGATGTTTGTGGAGGCGACCGATTTAGCGTGCAAGGGTCCATGTGGGGGTTCGTTCACGATTCCGCTGACAGACTTAGCAAATCTTGGGAATGGAATTGAAGTTGACGCAAAGGAGGATGCAAAACCTTCTGCTACAGCGTTGACGCATGAGAATGGAGCTCTGGTGTTCTCCAAATTCTTCTTGCACGAGAATGCTGGAAGCGATGGAGTCGACGACGATCGAATGTCAAGCAGCGGGAGTGCACGCGACTCCCTTCCCAGCGACCGACTACAAGTGAGCGTGAAGAGCACTTCTGCGCGGGTGCTTTTCGAGATCCCCACGGATTTGTCTCGACTGGAACCTCGATCTTCGTTTGTTCCTTTTTCGTTCACACTCGTCACGAACGAGGATAACGAGCCACCGCGACTGAAGGTTGAAACGGGAGAGTTCGCAAAGTGTCAGTACAAGGCAGAGCAAATTGCTATGCGTGGAAGCGTGTGGGAGTTTGTGAAGAGAACCAAGGAATCCGCTGGCCATGTGCTTCAAGCAGAAAGGGAGTCCATCGAGGGATCTGTTACTGGCAACCGCGCGCAAGATGGAGATGTGGATTATGAGCCAGCGGTGCATGACGAAGACTGCAGTGTATGGGAAGATTACATGGACTCGCCGTTTTTCAACTTGAAGTTCCATTTCTTTACGTCATGTCAAGTCACTCGAGAGCACATGTTTTGGAGCATCAAGAGCGCGTCTTTAACGGAGCCCAAAGTGGCTCAAGTGAAGCATCGCGTGTGTTTGGTGCAGCTGCTGCAAGAGTTCGGCATGCTGAGCATTACAAATAGCACCGAAACCACTCGAAGACGGAAGCGAGATGCTCAATTTCGACGCACACTTCTTCAGAATGCAAAGTTTGGTAGGCGAAATGGTCGACAATCGATGGCATTCTCGGAATCGGAGACTCTTTTTTCGCGCGCAAGCTTCGCGGAGACGAACGACGATTTCGATCGTTTGAGCGAATCAATGCATTCTGGAGACGGCGATTCGTGCGATCACACTGAACGAGAAGATTTCCGATTCAATGGCATCGAAGCGTTTGAGGAAGATGACAGCGGAGAGGAGGACAGCGAGGACGAGGACGATGAAGAAGTCCTCGCAATGAACAGGAAAGAAGACAGTCGCGTCGCATCCCACGGTCGCTGGAGCACTACTGCGCAAGAGCTGTCGACGACCGGCCCGTCGCCTCCCGCTGTTTATCAGAAGCAGACGTCCGTGTTCTTTTGAGCGCGCACGAGTCGACTGCTTCTTGTATGTTGAGTGCACTCACCGCTGTAGTATGGTTCGCGTCGTCGGTCGCTGCATCGCAATGTGTGATGGCGCTGATACCATAGCGCACTCTAGAGTCGTTTATACGAGTGAGCAGCACGCGATAAAGAGCAACAACCGTACGAGATCTTTGTCTCCATTACCAGCGACGAAGAGGTACCACGATCACGACAACCCACATCTCTCCCCCTTTCCAGTTCATTGATGCATGTCATCGAGAGGATGGCTCCATGAGAACCGCCTCCCATTTTCCACCAATCCAATGCAGTGTAACCCAAAATAGCGCGGTTCGATTGGCTGGTGGAGCAATTTCTTCGAGAATTCAGACTGTGTCGCTCAGTCGTTGCGGTTCCTTTTGCAGTCAAAAACCAGACCTTCTCCCATTTCGCAAAATAAAACCGAGGAAGCGCAGCGCGTGGAGATGTACCAGCAGCGCCGCCCCGCCCCCGCCGTGTCGGCGTACGAATCCCAGGCTGCGCGATGGAAGCAGGGCTTCACGACCCCCATGCAGCAGCAGCAGCAGCAGCACTCGAGCAGCGCGCGCCAGAGCGACCTCGAGGCTGCGCTCATCGGCGAGCTGTGCTCGTCGATCGGCTCGTCGTCGTTCCCACCGCGTGACATTCTGCAGAAACTAGTGCGCCACTTACCAAACTTGGACCACGACGTACGTTCGTGGAGTTGCTCTGTGTTATGTGTATATGTGCATGCACGGGCTTTGCGGGAACGCTCTGGTGTCTAGTGAGTGTGTGCTGATGATCGGTTT
This sequence comes from Globisporangium heterothallicum, assembly GCA_023334155.1. Lineage (NCBI taxonomy): Eukaryota > Oomycota > Peronosporomycetes > Pythiales > Pythiaceae > Globisporangium > Globisporangium heterothallicum. Next base: position 68,254 of record JAASGH010000070.1, on the reverse strand, counting down.
GTCATTTGCGATATAGTACATTTGTGACCTTTTGGATGACAAGTTCCAGAACCGCTTGTGGCAGGTATGCACACACACACACTTGCATGTTTGGTAACGCGACGTTTAGGATTGCATGGAGTAGGCGAATGCAAGAGAGCATTTGCATCCCCCCAGACATATGCATTGATGCAGCATTGATGTGCGCGTCTACAATAGGTGCAAGGGAAGGCGCTTTCCGTGTTGGATGCGATCTTGAAAACGACGGAAGCGGATTTCTACAAGCAATATTACTACGAGCGCGCGTTCGTTTTGGAGGAGTTGTGCAACTCGCGGAAGGATATCGTGAAAAGCCGAGCAGAAAAGGTATGCAGTTTCGTCTTGGGCTTTGGGCTTTGCAAACGGGCTTTTGTTACCGGCTGCTTAATTAATGTGTTTTGTGTGGCTTCCAGGTGTTCAATGTGATTAAGGAGTTCGTCCCACCTGCTCCTCCGCAACAGGAATATCCGATCCAACAGAGTCAGCAGGAGCAACTGTACGAAGAAAACATTCCGCAAAACCACAGCCACTACTATGCTCAGTCTCAGCCTCAGATCGACTTGCTCGAAGAGTGGGAGGAACCACCTCTAGCGAGTTCGCAAGACTCTGTTGTCCCTCCGACGTCTGCGCCATCAGCATTCGGTTTCATTGGTGCGTCACCAGCAGCAGCAGTGGCGGCGCCTGTCCCCGTAGCGGCGCCTCCAGCTGTCCATACCCCATCCGCACCGCCAATGACCGAGTCTGGATTCGGTTTTCTGAATACTCCTGCACCAGCACCCCAACAGCACGCTCCGCAACCCCCACTGAGTTCAACGTCCAGACCTGCTCATGATCGTCCTCTCCGGGTAGAAGACCTAGCGACCCAAAGTCGGGGACCTTCGCAAAGTTGCTGTGCGTCTACGGCTGCAATCGCTGCAGTCCACCAAGATATCCCAACGGGCTCCGCATTCGCTTTCTTAGCTGCACCAGCACCTGCTCCGGTGGCAACCCAGTCGGTGCCACGACCGGTTGATGTGTGGGACGCTCTCCCCGCACCCACACCTACGATTGGAGTCGCTCAACCTGAGCCAGAGGTATGTTTTTTGTTGTGCAGTGTCTTGCGTCGCTCCATCCATTTGCACTGACAACGAGTGTCAATCCTCGCATGCGTCCGTACAGAGTGTCCCAGAAGAGAAAGTCCACGATCCGATCCATGATGCGTTTGAAGGTCTCGATGCTGACTCTGAAGCTGAAAATCCACTTGATTCGGTGGATAACGTACCCATAAATACACCGTATCCAACTCCTCCACCAACGCAAACAAGTGAGCCGTTGCGTGAAGTCATCCTCGACATTGAGCTCCCACCAGGTCCAATGGGTCTCGTGCTGGATCGAACCATTTCGGATATGGCTGTGATCGAGCGTTTTATCCCATTACCATCCGGGGACAAAGGGTATTTGGAGATGCATCCTGCCATCTGTCCAGGGTGCGCATTGATTAGCATCAACTCAGTGAGCGTGGAAAACAAGGGGCTCGAGGAAGTGGGACCAGTGTTGGGAGCGTTTGCAGCGATGCCAAAGGTACTTCGCTTCAAGAAGCTCATGAATAACGGACGCACAGCAAACCCATCGACGCTGCTCATGCCGTACATTCCGCCACCTCCCGAAGAAGATGAAGCCAAGAAAGCGAGTGATGAGCACATGACCCGTCTGACCGAGTTCAGCGACTCGCTTGACGCAATTGAAAGCAAACTGGAGGATCTGATCCGACGCGACCAAGCCAACCTCCCCATCCCAGACAAGAAGAACCAATTGGCGCAATTGCACGGCAACGTAGAGAAGATCCAGACCCAAGGGATCGATTCGGTGATCCTTGGTCCGACCCCACCGCCAAACTTTGAAGACGTGAAGAAGTTCCGATCGTCTCTTGTGCGCCGAGCAGACGCGCTGACCAAGCGTATCCAGCGTACTGTGGAAGGACAGCCCGTATCTCCATTAGCGTCCGCAGTCCCAGCAGCTGAACCAGTGCCTGAGAATGCTGCCAACGCAGCTGGCTCGCCTGTGTCGGCATTCAGCTTTGTGAGTGGAGCTTCCTCCGTGAATGATGATCCGCTTATGCTGCCTGTGCCAGCAGCACCGGAAGGTTCAGGCTTTCAGTTTCTGAACAATACCCCAAGTCGACCCGTGGGTGCGCAACCTGTCTCCTCCGGGTTCAGCTTCATGCAGCAAACGGAGACCCCCGCCAACCCATTGTCCAGCTTCGAGTTCCTTCAAAACCCACCGAGCGCGACCCCGGTCGACGCTGTGAGCTCGGTCTTCGCGGGCTTGAATGTGCGAGATGATCCCCATGCGTCGGTGAATGCTGCATCTGCTGTCAGCGCTGGTCCGTTGAGCCTAAGTGCGCTCACTTTGTCTTCCTCTTCGTCGTCTGTGTCGAGTTTTGCTGTGCCGGGACCGCCGCCAGGGACACGAGCTCCTGCGTCATCGTACTCTGCGTTTGGGTTTATGTCCACGTCTGGTCCCACCGATGGTGAAGACGACGACACGTTCTCTAACCCAAGCGTGTCTTCACCAACAGCGTTCGGTTTCCTGAACAACTCGAGCTCAACCTCGTCGATGGCGAGCTCCGCGGCGACCTACCCACCATCTGCTGCACCCGGACCAGCTTCGTCTGCGTTCTCGTTCATTTCCAACTAGAAGACCTCTGCAGTAAGGTCCACGACGTTGTGTCTGCTGATGTGCATTTGTGTGTGGAAACGGGAAAACAATACAGACCTCTAGAAGCCATTTAGAAAAGCGTATCTCTTCATCGTCGTCGTCATTTTCTCTACGAGTTCGAGTTTGTGGAAGAGAAACTCGCTCAAATGGATGCTCAAATGCATCCATCTCTGAACATTAAGTTCCCTTTTTTTGCCTCACAAATCGCACTTAATCGAATGTAATGTATATAAATGACCAATCTTCCCATGCAAAGAAAAGAAAAAAAAGAAAAATTGCGTCCCGATCTGTCAAAATCCAATTCGGGACCACACGGTCCAGTAAATGGTGAACGATGGATGCCGACCCGACCCGACCCGACCCGCTTGATTTGCCGCCACTGTCGCCTCCACTGGCTCATACCCGCCATACTAAACGCCATACTAAACGCCATACAATTCGTATCGCAGAAGGAGAGCGAGACACAAAGATGGTCGCTGGCGAGCCGCAAGGAGACGAGCAGCAGCGCACGCTGCGGCTGCTCAAGGGGCTCCAGGATGCGAAGAACCGCGTGGACCAGGTCGCGCGGGAAGACGCGCAGTACCCAGATCTGTACGACCAGCTCGCGAACCAGTCCGAGCCGCAGAACTATTTCTTCGAGCCGTACGCCACCCAGTGGTGTCCCCAGATCGTGAAAAAGGGAAACGTGATCCCGTTGCCCGGTGTGATCGCGACGTCGTTGGAGGATACGAAATCGCTGACGCTGTCCGGGCTGCTGCATGCCATCGACTACGCGTGGACGTCGATCGACTCGCGTCTGTTTCTATGGAACTACAAACAGCGCGGCAAGTTTGCGATGTTTGAGTTCGACCAGGCAGTCGTCGCGGTCGGGATCTGTATGAAACCAGCGGCGGGCGTGTTTACCGATAAAGTGCAGCACGTGCTCGTGGTCGCGACGACCGTCGAAGTGCTGTTGGTGGCCGTGTTGTACGAAAACAATGATCCACAGGGTGGCGCGGTCAAGTTGCAGCGCACAAAATTGAGCGTCAGCACCGATAATTGTGTCGTGCGACGCATTGCGACGACGCGAAACGGAAGGATCTTCTTTGGTGGCTCCGATGGCTCCGTGTACGAGTTTCTGTATGGTCGCGACGCCGAGAGCAGCAGTGCGATTCCGTTTTTCAACAAGCCATGCAAGAAGATCGCGCACACGTCGACGTATGCCGCGTACCTACCGACTTTCCTGATGGGGCTCACGAGTTCCCCCGGCAAGATTCTGGAATTCGCGAACGACGAAGAGCGCCAGATTCTTTATTCGCTCCACGAAAACGGCCACGTCACGCTTTTCGACCAGGGCGTTGCCGGGGATGACACCAAAGTGGTGTGCTCGTTGAACTTGCTCGAAGCGGGTGCGAAGTACGCGCGCGAGAACCGACGCACCCGGGTTTCCTGTCCCGATGAGCGCCTTTTCCAAAATTCGAACATGCAGATCGTGTCGCTCTCGGTGATCCCACGCGAAGAGTCCGCGTTTGTGAACCTGGTCGCGGTCGCGTCGAACGGGATCCGGTTTTACATCACAGTGTACTCGCGACGCACCTACACGGTGGGGAACGCGATCCCGCGCGCCAAGCGACCGAGCCGCCTCGAGATTGTGTACATCCGCTTGCCGCCTCCAGCTATCTCGCTTGCGGATGCGCCGCCTTACCACAGCAAGGAAGGCATGCAGCCAGGATACGCTCCAGGGAAATCTCCTTCGTCTGTGCATGTGTCGTTCCACCGCAAGGGCGTGTTTTTGGCGGTCGATGGAAGAAAAGATCAGCAAGACCAGCTTGTGGGGATCGCTCACGACCCAATCACGACGTCCATTCCGACGCAGACGACTTCGCGCAAACCAACCATCCGAGAGTCCGTCTCGCTCGACTCGTGCATCGGCAAGGTCGTGGAGATCAAAGAGCTTGATTTGAGTGCGCAAACGTTCTCGACCGACGCGTTGCCCGCGACTGGTTCGTCGCGTAATGGTTCGAAGCGATCGTTTGACGAAATGTCCAATGGCGCTCCCGGCAGCGATGCTGTCGCGATTGTTGGTGAAATGGCATTGCAGTACTCGCAACCATCGCGCCACTTCTTGTGCCTAACGAATGCCGGCATCCAAGTGTTTAAGAAGATCCGACCGATTGATCAACTGCATCGCATTCTCCTGCTCTCCAGAGGAAGCGAGTTGAAGACATCGCTTTCTCCGTTCATCCGATGCTTTGGCGAGATCCAGGTCTGCTGCATGCTCATCGCGTTGGCGTGTGGTGTGCAAAGTGACCCGCTTACCAGCGAGACGACTGCCGCATCGCTTGTTGGTCGTCGAACGGGGATCAAAAGCGATGATTACATCTACACTGCGGCCATGCAAGGCATTTTCGAATGCGGTCAAGGAAGTGCGGCAGGGACCGAAAGTCCTGGATTGGATGCTGCAAAGCAAATGGAATCAGCCAGCGCAAGTACTCGAATCGTGCTGACCACTGAGTTTGGTTTCTCCTACCAGCACGATGGTCTTGTGATGTTTGTGTGCCGTCTGTTGCGACCAATTTGGTGTCTGAAGTCGATTGGTAAGCGTGTCGTCGTCCGTGCACCTGGCAGCTCCTCCTCGTCCTCCAAGTCCTCGGCTCCAACTGGCGTGACCACCACGTACGAAACCGTGCATTCTATCGAGAAGCTTGATGAAGTTCGTGAGATTCTGTTCCAGCTTCGTCAGCTCATGGAAAGCGCTGGTCCTTATGCGGTTTCCATCAGCAGTGGCTCTGTCTTGGAAAACAATGCTGGCGTTGATGGTTTGGGCGATGGGGATGCCTTTTCGCGTGTTTCCGAACTGGCGAGTCGGTACCAGAAACTCCGAACAGAAGAGCAACTCCAGAGAGAGATGCGATTCAAGGCAGAGCAGCGATCGCTTTACTATGTGTACCAGTTAGTGTTGCGAAGCATTGAAGGGATCTCGCTGCTGCGCATTGCGTTAGACTACAAGGTGTCGCTCGAAGAATCGCTCGCTCGTTTGAGCTTCAGCGATTTCATCTCGACTGCAGAGGGATCCGCCGCTGCGAAGGTGATGGTTAAATCGTTGATGCGTGGGAGAAATGAGAACAACCAGTACTTGATCAAGCAGCTTCGCGAGCAGTGCCCATCGTTTTTCTCCGTCGCAGATTTATGGCACTACCAAGGTTACAAGAGTTTGGCGATGGCAAAACTGAGTGCGCCAAGTGCCCGCAAGGCATATCTCAAGGAGTCGCTGTCCCAGTTTCTTAACTCGTGCCATATGTGGGACACCGAAGATTGCATTGACGTTCTTCAGGGCATCTGTGATGATTACGCTCTTCTCAACTTTTACGAAGGAGCTGTGAAGCTCTCGCTTGCGTGCGCAAAGAACTTTCATGACGCAGCAGCATCCGATCTGAGTGGCGTGAAGTTTGCCTGGAAGCGAAACTGTTTTGGTTGCATTCTATTGACACTTCAGCGCGTGTTGAACAGTGACAAAGCACAAAAGTCTGGCCAGAGCCCGCAATCAATAGACGATATGGTAAGCCTCGACGACGAAACGCGCAGCAAATACGTTGACGAGATCTTCCATTTCGCACTCGCTTCCGAAGATGGAGAGTTTCACGAACTTTTGTACACGTGGCTGTTCGAGAATGGCCACTCGCAGCTGCTGACATCGATCCGATCGCCGTTCATTGAAGATTTCTTGAAAGAGAAAGACCAAGATTTGCTGATCAAGCTCTACATGGATCAGCAGAAGTACTTGGTCGCCGCGAAAGTGTGGTGGTCTCGCGCGCACGAGGATAACAGCGACGATGACACTGGCGTCGCGCTCGACACCAATCCTGACATTGTCAAGCGCCAATACTACGTGTCTAAAGCGCTCGGATGCTTGAAGAGTCTGGAAGAAGTCGGTGAAGCTGCAGATGCAGCCCGCGAAGTGCGGGATGTGCTGGACGTTCTCCAACTGCAAGTGCGTGTGCTGAAGTCGTTAGAGCAAAGCACGATCGAGCTGGAGGCATCTGCGACGTCTCTAATCGCTATCGAAGACGAATTGCGTGAGCGCAGAGATGACCTCAAGATTTTGACGTTCAAGATATTCGATGCATCCACATTGTACAACCAGTTTGCTGCGAAATACGATATGTGGTCCGAGTGCCTGCATATTATTCACTCGTGCAATTCCGAAGAAGCAGATGTGGTTGCGTCGTTGTGGCAAAAGATCATTTTCAGTATCATCCCACCGTCGTCGAGCAACCCCGAGTTTAACGCGTGGCGAGCCGACCAGTGCGAGAGTGCAGGTCTCTCGGCGCAATTTAATGGCGTGAGCTCCTTTGAGAGCGGTCTCTGGATCGGTCAATTGCAGTGCAAAGTTCTTCGTCTAGGCAAGACACTGTACTACAGCGGCGATGATTCTCATGGCGGCTCGACGACATCTGCGCTTGGCGGATTCGTGTTCCCCGTGGGTTTCCTGGCGAAGCAATTGGAGCGTGTCTCGTCGTGGTACTTGCGCTTAACCCAACGTCCATCGTTTGCCGCTGGCATTTCCTCGTCGTCTTCGTCGTCCATTGATGCGACGACGTTCAACTGGGTGTTGAAAATGTTCGTGGATGTCGGTGTGCCGTACCGTGTGCTGCTCAGCTACTACGAACAGATTTACCGTGAGCAGGGCAGTCTAACGTGGACCCTTCACGTGCTGCAGTCCATGTTTGCGACAATCACATTATGGAAGAAGCATGCGATTTCTCCTCGCGCAGGGAAGGATCATCTTGCCGATTTCGCTGCTTGCTGTCCTCACCTCGTGGATCTCTGTGACGATTTTATTACCGACCTCAAGGCAATCCCATTAGGTAAGAATGAGTTGGTGTTCCCTCCCTTCGCTTTGTGCAATGCGTGCGCAGGATCTCACCATAATTTGTGTCTTGTTTGTCGTGGCAGATGAAAACATTGACGCTTCGACGCTTCTGGAGCAGTACCGGCGCGTGAAGAGCGATTTGCTCAATTTCCGCAACCTCATGTAGGCGAAAACGATAGTGTAAATGCGAAACAAGTGCACGGACTACCAAACGAACGGATTCGATCCGTTTACCCGGCAAGAAAAGACAGAGAAGAAGAAAGGAAGTGAGAGAGAGAAGCTATTTGCGCTGGATACCTCTGTCAGATCTGAAAAGAAAACAAATCTCTTCACGATTACAAATAAATTACACGTTGGTGTCGTTCTTCTTCTTCTCTCCATCCTTGTTTGCGGTTTGCCGACGCGCTTGCGATGGGTTCGACTTCATGGCGATTTGTACACAGATTCCTGCTAGAACTTTTGGAGCGAGAGTCTCAAGTGCAAAGCACCGGCTTCAATGAGCTCTTCGCAGGAGCTGCTGCGCTTCTTCGTCTTGCCGACACCAACCGAGAGAGCTGTTTGCTTCACCATGGACCCGAGACCTTTGATCGGTCGGTACACGATCCCTGCCACGCCGACCCCAACACCCTTCGCGAATCCTTCGAGACCATTCTCCTTTGCCCCCTTAATGGGATCTTTCCACACACCAGTGATCCCTTTATACAAGCCTTTGCCCATGCCTTCGGCGCCTGCGACCATGTGCTCGCCGAAATTCGTGGCCCATTCACGTGGCATCAGTAGTTGGTACCAGGCGTCAAGTTCCTCCGCCATCGACTTGCTGCTGCCTTGCGTGGTGCGTAGTGGTGCCAGACTTTGTGCATCGATCACGACGCGTCCCATGGCACGGTCCGAACTGATCTTGTTGTGATCAAAGACCTCCGCGATGAGCGGCGACGTGCCATCCCAGGAGAGCATGAGCGTTTGCCGCCACTGCGGATTCACATTGTTGCTGACGCGCGAACTCGTGATCGATTGCTCGCCCAAGTGGAACGTCACGTACGGATCGGATTTCCCATTGATGTCCATGCCCGCGAGCTCCGCCCCTTCGACGAGTTCGATGGTGAGCACGCCGATGTATTCGACCATGCCGTGATTCGTTGGAGCAGGGGGAGCAGCGACAATGCCACCAGGTGCTGCTGCGAGCGTCGTCGAGGACGGCGAAGGGGATAGCATTGTTGGCGAGGAGCTCGAGGACACGGCCTGCTGCTTTTTCTTGCTCGGGCTGATCTTGAACAGCTCGTCCTCGTATTTCGCGCGGATGTAGCGCTCGCGGTTGTTGCGCGAAGCATCGGCATGGGGTTTTTGGAACGCTTCCGGCACGGAATACTCCATCTTTTCATTCAATGCATCGTTGCCCACGGATTCCACCATATGCACCTGCGCGGTCTGTGTGCGTGTGTGTGTGGTACAAATGCAACATCATCAGATATATAGTGAGATTGGATGCAGAACGTTTTACGGATGAGGAATCGTGTCGAAAAGCGAACGAGAGCGCACCGTCCATTTGTCGAGCGTGCAGCTAAGTACGAAGGAGACATGCACACCCAAGGAGCGATGCACGCCCGCGCATTGCGTACAGATGAAACAGCCATGCGTCACCGACGCCCATCTACATTGTCAGATACGTGACAACAGCGAAGATCATCATGCTAGTCCCGCAGGAACTCCACGAACGCCATGGTATCTCAAGGCAACCATCGCTTTGGGCACGTACTTTGGGCTCGGCGCATCGCAGTCTGCGCAGCGCGCATTCTCCGGTCGACTCAGCGCCGCCATCACGCGCTGCTTGACGTCGTCGTCGTCGTTGCCATTGGCGCCACCAGCACTTGGAACAACACGCTCGTGCGACATCGCTGCACACACGAAGAAATGTGCATCACACAGGACAGAGACCGTCAGACCACCACACACACACACACATGCAGCAAGCGCGTCCTGCGAGTCACCTTGACTGCTGCCTCGAACTGCGTCTGTGTGCACTCCACTCTCGCGCGCTCTGCTCACAGACATCCCTCCGTCGCTGCGTTTTGAGCAGCGTTGGCTGAAATGCGCTCAATAAGAATCCCCTGATTTGCACCCCAAAATCAGATGCTGTCGCTTTTTCTTTTGTGTGGTAACCGCTCAGAAAAATACACTTTCGTGACACATGATTGGCTAATAATGTCAGAATGTGAGCTATTGCAGCCACTCGGAGACTGTTTAGACGAGTTGGGAAGGCAGTGATTGGCTAGTATCGATCTGAACCGCCAATAGGTACATGTTCTCAAAATCTTGGTAGGTCACCTGCAAGCATGCGTGAGAGCGAAGAATCGGCAATGCGATCGAGAGCAAGTCCGAGATTAGTACGCACTCTTCCGTCGCCATCTCGGTCGGCTTCTCGGAATGCTCCAAGCAGCACTCGCTTGGAGACGTGTGGGAGCACCAGCGAGCACGCCTGTAGGTTTTTGCGAATGATGCTTGGTGAGAAAATATGTGATACAATCCAGCGAGATCCACACTCCACGCATCATGAGCTAAGCATGCCATACCGTATCAAAGCTTTCGAGCGTGATGAAGCCCTGGGACCGCAGATCCACTGCTTTGAAGGCGCGACGGATGTCTTCCAGGAGGTCGGTTTTACTCATTCGATCGAGCATGACGTTCATGAACGTATCGAGGTGGACGCGGATCGCAAGCAGCCCCTCATCTGCACACATTTGGCAAGAATAAAACCGCTTTGCGTGAGCAGGTGCATCGTACCAATATCGACAGTCACTGCTGCACAGTGCAGTGCTTACCAGGTACAGCATCCCGAAACAATTGCGCCAACACCAACTGAACAAGCGAGTGAGTGAAACAATCATAAGAGCACATATTGTCGCATCGACTTGTCGAACCAAAAAGATTGCATGACTGGGTCGCGTACTTTGGACGCGCGAATGCCTAATGCCGCTGCAACACCGCATTTCAAGTCGTGCAGGTTCAAGTATCCTTTGGAGACAAAGACATCGAGTCAGCAAAGCCGTCGATATCGCCGTCAGACATACACAGCGGATCAGCACAAGAGAGAGAGAGAGAGGGTAGGTTGAAACGTCCTGCATGCACACCTTTCTGCTCTCGATCCGCGAACACAAAGCACTTGCGCAGCACCACTCGCATCTCCTCGTTCGATCGCATCGCTTCCGATTCCAAATCTCCAACGCCATGGGGCACTATTCCGTCTGCATTCTGATGTGGGCCACCTTATCCTTTCCCCACTTTTTCTATTTTTCCATTTCTTGTGTGACGTTTGCTGGTCACTCACTTTCATCAATTGGAGCAGGACAATGACACATGACAACGACGAGCTGCCAACGTATCTGCTGCTGGCGATGCGCGGCATGGAGCCCCTTGTCGAGCAGGAGATTCGCGCCAAGCTGAAGGTGCGTTGCGCTCCATCACTGCGCCTACTGCATTTCCTATTTCTGCTTCGTTGGCCGCTTCTAATGCGCTCGCTGTGCTACAGGTGGAGCACCTGGAGATTTGCAGCGTGCAGAACGACCCCGCGCGGAAAAACATGAATGTGATGCAGGGTGAAGCGGCTGTTGGCCGCATTCTGCTGCGCACGTCGTCACCGCCGGAGGATGTCATGAACTTGCAGTCCGTGCAGGCCACTCTGGCGTTTCTTGTGAAGAGCGACGAGGTTATCACGGACAGTGTCGAAGGACTCGATCAGATTGCGGTACGAAAGGACAAGCAGACCTCGGGAGCTCTACACCGCTGGACTTGCGCTCCCATGCTTTGGTATTAACGAAGGTGGCTCTTGGTTGCAGAAACTGGTTGCAGATGCAGATTGGACGCCTGCTTTGAAGTTGTGGACGTCACACTCCCTCAAAGCAGCGGGTGGAAACCCCACTTTCCGCGGTTCGTGCGTGCGCGACGGACGTCACAAGTATCGATCCATGGAGATCGCAGGGGAGATCGGCTCGAGCGTGATTGACAAGTTCGGCTGGGACGTGAATCTCACGGAGTTTGATCTGGAGATCGTGTGCATCCTGTACCACAACTTCATGATCACGGGAATCTCTCTCGCCGATACAACGAAGATTAAGTTTTGCAGTCGACTCGCGAATGAAGACCGCAAGGGGGTGACCGCCGATGTGAAATACATCTCGACGCTCCGGCCGAGTACGACGTTCCTGATGTTCCAACTGGCAGAGTACAGAGTGGGCGAGGTTTTCCTGGACTCGATGTGTGGCGTGGGGACGATCCCGATCTGGTGCGCCGAGTTTTCGCAGAACCGCGTGTTTGCGCTCGGAGGTGAGCTGGACTCGCTCGCTGTAGGTAAAGCGGGCCAGAATGCTGCGTCCAGCGTGCGCAATGCCGACATCATGCAGTGGGACGCTACGGCGCTGCCGCTTCGCAGCCAGAGCGTCGACAAGATCCTGATCGATTTGCCGTTTGGTGTGCGTTGCGGCAACCACCGCATCAACAACAAGGTAACCCGAGCGCTTCGATGGACGTTTGACGGAGAAGAAACTCTCGACTTTACGATTTGTGGGTGTACGCTTTCGCATGATCTAGATCTATCCAAAAATCATGAAGGAGCTGCTGCGTGTTCTACGAGATGGAGGTCGAGCAGGTACGTGCAGCTCGTGAGCAGCGTGGATGCACTTTTTTCTTTCTTCAGGTATTAACGCCTTTCTTTCTTTCGCTTGAACGGCATCCATGGCGCAGTCCTCCTTGTGATGTCGAAGAAACTTTTCCTGTCGTCGTTCCAGCACCTTCCATTCCACGTCGTGCAGGTACACGAAGTAAACATCGGAGGTCTTGCGGGAGGGATCTACGTCTTAGAGAAGAAGACCGTGGAAGCTTGGATGGAGTGAACGTGTCAATGGCGCTTCGACTGCGATCCGACCGATTCGCTCACTCGATGTGAGTGCGTTCATGGTAGTAATTTCCGAATGGAGAAACTCAGTAACATTGTCGAGCTTGACGACTTTTCCATACATTTTCCAAAAGGACATTTTTTATTGCCGATTGCGATTTTTGCACTGATTGTATGCACTGATTTTGTCCAACTCGATACTATGACGTGTTAGGTATACGGGTTAGGGGGAAGTGCCTCCTAAATGTTTGTGTATGTCGACTTAGCGAAGCAAGGGACGAGGTCTCAAAAGGGGGGAAGAAGGACACTTTTGCTTTTGAAAATGGCGGGCAAAGGGAAGGGCAAGCGACTCACAGACAGCGAGCGCATGGAGATTATCTCGCGGCTCGAGGACAAGACGACGCCGCTCTCCCGCGCCAAGTGCGCGCGACTCTATGGCGTCACACCCGCAGCGATCAGCAAGCTCATGAAGGTGAGCCAGACCGTGAAAAAGCGCTACTCCGATGCTGGTGTCGAAGCTGGCCATTTGCGCGACAAGCGGCAGCGCGGTGGGTTTTCCAAGAACATGTGCTTTGAAGACGAGTTGTACAAGTGGATTTGCTCGATCCGCGCGCGCAAGATCCCGCTGTTGGTCGCGCACGTGCAGCAAAAAGCCAAGCTACTCGCCGGGAAACACCACATGAACGACGACTTTAAGGCGTCGAACGGGTGGTACTATCGTTTTTGTGCACGGTACGGACTCGCACCGGGCTCGTTGCATGCCGGTGGTGGTGGTGGTATTGGGAGACCAAACTTGGATGGTCATGCGCATCGAATGAACACCGCCGGTGTGAGTGATGGCGAAGATACCAAGGAGAGCACCAGTGGCGACGAAAAGAACGCTGCGATTTGGAGCGACGACCCGGAGACGTCCGAGAAAGTGGCCAATCTACAGAACGCAGTAAAGAAATACGGACCCGAGTCTGTGTATTCGCTCAGTGAAGCGCGGCTGTTCTACAAGCTGCTCCCGAACCAACTGTGTCCAGTGGGACAACAGGACGATTCGGAAAATGCGGTCGAAGATGATGCTGCAAGCAGCAGTAAGGGGAATACGGAGCGAGTACTGGTGTTGGTGTGCGCAAATGGTACGGGCACACACAAGATCCCTCTCCTCGTGGTGGGGAAGCACAGTCGACCGAGCTGCTTTGCATTCAACCCGATGCAGCATGGTCAAAACAGCATGCAAGAGCACACACCACCCATGCAGATCGGCGCAACCAAGTACTTTAGTCAGCGCGAGGTGTGGTGCGACAATCAGACGTTCCAGTACTGGTGCCACAACGTGTTCGTTCCCGCGATCCAGCAGCGCACCACGCAACCGGTGCTGCTTTTGATGGACAACCCAGGAGGGAACCTGGAGAAATTCGAGCACACCAATGTTGAGACCTATTTCTTGCCCACACGCGCAGGCAGTCTGAGCACGATGCTCCAGTTAGGAGCGTCTTCCTCGCAAGCCCAGTTCCAGCCAATGCAGCATGGTGTGATCCGCGAACTCAAGCGTCGATACAAGATCTCGGTGTTCCAGGAAACACTGAACTTTCTAGAGAAAGGTGACGAAGAGCGGTATCGTTTGCTGCAGCGAGCGCTGAAGCGACCACAGGGTGCTGCGGGCATCGCGTTCGGACGACTGCCGCACGTGCTTGATGCGATGGGATTACTGGGCGAGGTGTGGGATAGGATTCCAGCTGCGTTACTGCGTGACGGGTGGGTACGCTCCTGTCTGTACGCCGAGGGATTCCCCGAGGTCAAATCTGAGAGTCATCGCCCCGAGATCTCGGACGACACCGTGGTGTTGGAGCTCTGTGCGATGCTGCGCAACGTGAAGTCCGTGGACGAGCTGCATGGTCTGCCAAAGGAGATTCGCCTGTGGATGTACGCGGACGACGATTCCAGTGAGCGCATGCAGCAGGAGCTACTTCACGACGTCCAGCGCCTTTTGCAGGAAGAAGAAGAAGAGAGTAAGACGGGAGCCAACTCGACAGCAATGGGCGGTGCCTATGAGCTCCATCTGCAGAACCTGCAACATGGTCAGTTGCATCCCGGCGTGCCACCCATGTACGTCGAACACAACAACAATATGGTTGGGTATGGGTACCACCATCCTCACCACCCACACGCGTTTGGCCAGCATCCATCGACTCGTCCACCTCAACCGCAGCAACATGTCGACAGTCCAGCATCACTTCGCGAGAAGCGCAAGGCGATCAATTTCGTGTTCCGAGCGCTTTCGAATGCAGAAGAAGCACTGGACAATGTCGATGTCTCCGAGTATTTCGGCGACGACGCAACGAGTGACGCGATGGAGACGCTCGGTGCGCTACTTCGACGCTTGCGCCGCATCCACCGCGGGAAACAGTCCACGTTGCCTGCTCCAGCTGCGAGCGCCATGCTGGCAAATGCAAATCCAAGTGATGCAGTAGCCAATGGACATGCACTCCCAGGTCACGAGCATCCGAGCGCGAACGAAATTGGCGCGAATGTGCACGCTTATTTCTATGGTGGGGCAAAGTAGGCAAAGAAAAGCATGTGGTGGTATGTTGCAGCTTCCAGTCTCCGATGTTGGACATTGTATGCGTCTTGTTGATTGGCTATAAGTTGTCCGATAGCGCTGTTTCAGTGGCTCCTAATTTTATTTTTACCTATGGCGGACGTTCTGATTGGCTGTAAATGATCTGCCAACTTGACCATTTGCGCGCATTTCGGGATCATCAAGTGCAACTCGAGCACGCAATGGCGCCAAGCAGCACCGGCGATGGTGGCATCTCCGCCGACGCCGACGACGACGCAAAGGCGACCCATCGGAAGCGCTCCGTGACGGAGCTCAAGCGCGACGTACTGTCCCTTGTGCGCGACACGTGCAGGTCTCAGTCAAGTGGCTCGGAGTCGCGCTTGGACGCGAAGTATGAGTGCTTTCATGGTGCATGTCGAGCGTGGCTGCCGACTATGTTGCATCCACACGGGGGTGACAACAGCAGCGCTGATGGCAGTGACGATCGCCTGACGCTGGTGCCGAAGAAGGAGAAGCAACAAGCGCAGCTGATGTGGAGCCAATTGAACGCATTGACGGATTTTGTGATGCATCATCGTGAGCGACAGAAACTGGTTGGTGTCGTCGCACAATCGATCCAAGCGACGCAGATCATCGCACGAAGAAGAAGAAAGAGGAAGCTTCCGACTGCTGCTGCTGTTGGTGGCGCTGCTCCCAGCGAGGATCTGCACTGCGTTGTGGAGTTTGTGACTGTGTGGATGCTGCATACGTCTGGGATCTTGCGACTGGAAGATGTGCTGCAGTCGGTTGCATCCAGTGGTGCGACTTCTACGTCCGCGTATGATTGGATGACAGCTCCAGTGCGTTACCTGCTATCAAGCAAGGCAGTTTACCTGCCGCTGGCGTCTTCGCCACTTGCATCGACACAGTTGCTTGCCGCCACGACCCATGATCTTGTGGAGCACGTGATGACGTACGTCATCCGACTCGCATTTGCAGACTCCGTGAAGATCCCATTCGGTGGCGGTGAAGCGCATAGCACTCGCACTGGGCAACATCTCTCTGACGCTAGAAGGAAAGTCGCCGTGCGTGTGTTGGAAGAGCTCAGCTCGTTCACGTCCGCGGCATTTTCACTCCCGTCGCTGTGCCTTGTGACACAGATTCTAGCAAGCAAATCAGCGTTTCACAAACCACAGCAAAGACCGAACCCTCGCAGTGGTGCCGACGGCGACAGATGTGAAGATGGAAGCAGATTCGGACGCATGTCCATCTCAAAAGACCGAGTGATCGCATTCCTTCAACCCCAGATCTCCAAGTTTGTCTCACCTTACTCGAAGGCACAAGGCGCGTACACCCATGAAGAGCTGAATCAGATTTTCTCGGCTTATCAATCGTGTTTACCGACTTCAGCATTCGTCCAGGTATTCTGCGTCGCATGCTTTGCATCCCAAGGTTATATTTTGCCTCACAGTTCAATTGTATGAATGGCGCTACAGATTATTCGGCAGTTTATCTACGAAGCAAATGGGAATGCTACCACTGCAGATGCTGCAGCAGGATCGAAAACGATCGTCAGCGGAGCTTTGTATCGACTGATCCTGCACCTCGCATCCAGGCGCAGCGACTTTATCGCTCAGCTTCTCACTGTGGCGCACGATTTGGCACACGACGGTGTGCAAGGCATGAACGGATACCTTCTTCAGCACGGTCTTGAGCTTGTGGCTGCAGTTTCTGGGGTTGCTTTCAACCCCGCGCCACCCAAACCAGCACCCGCGACCTCTACAGCGTTTGCTGCTATCGATTGCTATCGTGAATGGTTTCACGACCATTTTGCAGCGGAAGATCCTCACCATGGGAAAAGAATGGACCAAGTGGCAAACAGCGACGAAACCCAGCAAACAGCAGCTATTGCGACTCCACGTTGTCTTAGATAGCGCAGCTCCTGCAGTTTGGTGTCTAGCAAACGGCAGATCCAATTTCTGTGTGCGTTCTTGTTGGAGTTTGATCGTCGTGAGCAGCAAAACGAAGCAGACGGTGGTGCGGTTTCACAATACCCGATGGCTAAATCCGAGCATGTAGCTGCGCATTTAAGCGTGATGAAAACTCATCAGCGTCAATTCCCGAGTGGAGGCTTGATCATGGACTTCTGCTCCCAAACGCGGTCGCGATATCTGGAGTTGCTCAAGAAAGAGCAATCGACGGCACAGGTTGCTGCTACCTCCGGGAGCGTGGACACTGGGAAACTCCAAAAGAGTGGGAGATCTAAGCAGCCGTCGGTGCATTCCGTGAAGATACAAAGCATGGTGCGCGAGAATATACAGATATATCGCGATACGAAGAAGCTTCCCTCACAGTTGCGACAGTGGAGGATGTTCCAACCGCAACTCTGGAAGAAGGAATTCGTACCGTGCTGCCTCGATGTCGAGTACGACAGTCTTGGGGATCATGAAGCTAGCAGTGCTGGAGATGCTCAAGGTACTGCCGAACATAAAGTGCTGGAGCATGCTTCCTTCGTCCATGCACTCGCAACAACGGGCGTGATTTCTCCTCAAGAATACTCCCAATTTGTATCGAAAGTTGAAGCGTGGGTTGAGGAAAGACAAACCGCGATCCAAAAGAAAAGGATCTATAAAAGACAGCGCCAAGACCTTGGGAAAGGACTGAGTCACGCGGTGGAGCGCTTGCAGCTGGAAATGGCTCCTGGAAAGGAGACCGAGTTGTGGGAACCGCGACGCGTTCCACAGGAACGAATGGAAATGCTCGGATACGCGCTTGAATCCACACTTGATTCGCTGCGTCAGAGTGTTGTGACTGCTAGCCAACCAAACAGTGCTAGTAATGCTCAAGCCGCATCACAGATGCAAAGCGTGTGGGAGGACGGGTGTGTGAGGGTGTTGGCATGCCTCGGACTCAGCGAACTGGACGCGTTTTTCGCGTATTTGGTGCCCGTACTAGCGCGATCGACAGCAGCACATGGGGAAGACGCGCAACCAAGTGGGAGTCAGTCGGAGAAGGAAGTACTGGAAGTGTTCACACAGTATTGCGTTTCCCAACTCTCGTGGACAAAGTCTACGGACGAGGGTTTTATGCAGGAGATGGGCTGCATCTGCGCTGTCTTGGTAGCGTTTCTCGCAAAGTCTGGCACTCCGCACTCACACAAAAGTGCGGATCCTGTCCTGTTACTGCGGCAGGTAGATGAGAAGTATTTTGGTGGCGACAGTAAAACTGCACCGAGTGAGCCCTCTTATGAGCTTTTGGTCAGGAGAAGTATCTTCTACACAGTCATCCTTCGAGCTCTTGGAGCAGTCCCAGCTGAAGACCAACCACCTGCTGCGATGGCACTGCTCCAAAGTGAAAGTCTAAACCCAGGCACTCGTGAATGGATTGCTTGGCTCGCATTCCGATCCACTGTGGTTGCTGGCGGTCACCAGGTCGAGCAGAAGACCAGTTACCCAGGTGAACAGTCTTCAGTCCAGCACGGAGATAGACGATTGAATCCTCTGCAGTTCCTAGCAAACAACCTGCGCGCGGTATCACAGACGAAGTGGTGCAAACAGGTGCTCGATGCGAGCAGAGCGACAAAGGATCAACAGAAGAAGCTGCTCACACTAGAGTTTCGCTATGGTCTGAAGTTGTTTGGTGATCCTCCGGGGTTTGCGGCACCCTCGCAGCCCTTGTCCAATGCTGGCAGCATGGAGTGGCTGCAACTGCAGCTTGGCATGATGGAAGACATAGGACGCGGTCGCGGAGCGTCAACCGAAGATATGGTTGAGTGGATCATACAAGAAATTGTCGAACAATCGAGTCGCAGGAGTGAAGCAGTGTCTGAGTTGCTGGGAGCTGATAACTCCATTGCCCAGATGCTATTGCTGTTGAACGACTTGATGCACAAGCTGCACTCACAGCAGACTGCGGGTGACTTGGCACTGAAGAGTTCCTCTTCGTTGGGAAGCCATGAGAGGATTCTCGAAGTCTTCGTGAGATCGGTCCTGAAAGCGTCTGAAAGGGGCGACCATCCGTTGTCCGAGAGTCCCAGACTTCAGCACCACGGCTACGAGATTCTAGAGATCTGTGCACGCCATCAAAGTGGCAGCATTTCGTCGAAAAGCGCGAATCGTTTGCTTGAACTAATCAACCAGATTGGGGATCGCTTTCACGACCAAATGCCATGGTCGCTGCTTCGTGCGGTGTTCGTTTACCTGACGCAAATAGTCTCTAGTGCCAGCGACAACGTGCAAAGCGCACTCGAAACTATTCGTGACTTCCCTCTCACTATCATCGTTCGCTGCGGACTTGAGTGTCGGCGGATCCAAGCAGTGTCAGAGCATTCGCATCGCGAAAATGGAACAAGGAAGGCGCTCCAGTCCTTCATGGCGCTGCTGCAATGGGTTCATCAGTTCTGCAACCAAGTGCTTCGTGAGGTTTCGACTGTCCGCGCTGCTTTTGAAAGTGAACCCAGCAATGCGGTCATGGCATCCGACGTTGCTGGGATATTTCCAACCGAGGTGGACAAGATGAAGTATCGAATCCACATTGTCAAGCTGCTTTTCCGATGGAACATGATCCATGTGCCGGTGTCGACCACACAGTCGCATGCTGTATCCTCATTTCACCGTGAAACTGCCAGACGAGTCATGCTCGTATTTGACTTGGATGCAAGTGCAGACGTCAGCCGAAGCAGTGGACACAGTGATGGACAGCGTGTGGGAGACCGTACACTGGTAGATCTGGGCACTTACTTTGCCGACGAGTGGCAGCGTGCGGTTTCCACAAGCGAATCGACGGAATCGCACAAGCTTGATTTCCACTTCCAGCTATTTAGTATCCATATGGTCGCAGAAGGATGTCAGCGATCCGCGCAACTCTCGGAGAAGCTGCTTCGTTCCTGGCGTGAGCCCTCCTCTCTGTCCAACGGTTCGGCTACATTCCTAGCTCTTTTGGCGATCGTCTTAAGCGACGCGCAGCAGCTTGAGAAAGTTTGCAGCTTGAACAGCTCTGTGTGGATGAGTGAGTTCCCTCAAGTTGCGCTCCATCTTCACTCACTGAAGTCGGGCTTTGAAGACCCCTCTGCAGCTGGATCATTCGCAGAAGTGAGACGGTTGATCAACGTCATTGCGAACACGAAGAGCTTCAAGGCGCCTTTTGTGGATTCGTTGCGCCAAGTTCTGCAGCACGGAATCGACACCCACGTGGACGTCTTAGACAGTACGCTCCCGTCACGGATCCGTCAAGCGTGGCCAAGTTTGAGCAGTGTCGTGTCCCAACTCCGCGTGATCGCGTTTGACGAACCGAATGAGTTTTGATGTGAAATATGGAGCTTATTCCTAACGCTATCAATCAATCTACTCTCCATGTCTTATCACAGGCAAGAGGAGCTCACCATCTGACCACTGCTTACAGCATTGTGCAGTTCTTTGGGTCCCCATGAGGCGATGCGCCAGATTGCTCCGTCGGAGAATGCCATGTGTGTCGTCTCCCCGAGGGCTGCTTTGTGGGTGCTGGTTTGTCGGATGACGGTGCATCAGGCAACACAGCACGTTTCCGCAATCGCTTGCCCGCATCTTTAAACTCTTGCTTGAACGTGTGCGGCATCGATGGCTTTACTTCCGCGATCCATTTCCAATACTCTTCCTCTTCTTTGCCCGAGTACGGCAGGATCAGGCAAATTTCGGTCATGCACACAGGACATGCGCTGCAAAGAGAGAGAGCATTCGTCAGCCCCGTTGGATCAATTCATGGCAAGACGAACAAGGGAACGGCATTACCTCCACGCCGATGGCCGTGTGCAGTCAGCGCTGATATCGTGCAATTTCATGCAGACATCACACACGCACTTGTGCTGACACGGGAAGAACACGGTCTTTGGCGCGCCGATTTCGCAAAACACGCATCTCGTGCCAACGGGGTAAGTGCCATCGGGGAGACGTGTGAATGGCTTGAGCACTCGGAAGTCTCGTGCTAGCTCCTTGTAGTTCTTGGTCAGTCGCTGTGGCATTTCATTTGGTGCCATGAGGGAGGTCGCTCGCTGTCGACCATTGTTGGTCGTATTATTTTGTGCTTGCGTGCCTGTGGGCTTCGTGCTACTTGTTGCTTTTTGCGCTTGTGCTCCGAACGCTGCCTCGAGGAACTGCTTGGAGGACGCAGTCGAAGCTGACGAATGCGATGTCGCGGATGAGGAGCTTTCGCTGTGAGGTGGCGTCTCATCTCCGCTGTTGGTGTGCACCTGCGCTGTCGTGGGACCGGCGACGTTCGATCGACTGTCGCTATTGCACAAAGCAGCTGTCGCGTGGACGCTCAGTTTCGGGACGTGAGTGTTTTGCATTTGCTCGGTTGACGAATGGACGAGGACCGAGCTGAGACGGTCGATGGAGAAGCGTCTGCAAAACCTGGGCAATCGCTGCGAGCTGTTGAAAACCTCATCTTGGAGCATATTTTATTCTCGCGCTACAAAAATAGAAGCACAAATGACTTCTGTTTCTCTTATCTGTCTCTGCTGATGTGGAGGTCGTTGAGAGAACCCGACTTGGTCGTCCGACCTCCGTGTGAATCGGAAAGATGGACAAGCAGCAGCTGTGGTCGCACACGGGGTGTTCACATGTGAAAGTCGAGACAGAGAATAGTCTCCACATGTTTTTCTTTTCCTTCATTTTTTGAAATGGCTACACATGCAATGGCTACACACTGTATACTGTATGTCACAAGCGAATGGATACAATGTGTAGCGAATGTTGTTGGAAGCAGTGGTGTGTAGAAAACAGATACATGTTGAAAACACCGTGTCTCTTTTTTGTGTCGCAATCTGATACAGCTGAGTCCGACTCAGAAAAAGCGGAGTCGGAGCATCTATTGGTGCCGAAGAGCTCAAGAAGCGTCAATCGAGCAGCTCAATCGATTGATCTGTCGCTTCGTTCGGAAGCGTGGACATACACACACATACACACACACACACACACACACACAGAGCGAGACAGCCATGGTGTTGATGCGGAGAAAAGACAAGCGTCGTGGCAATGAGGCCGAAGAGATCATCGTCGCGAGCGACTCGTCCATCGTGGCGAACAAAGGAGTGCGGTCGTTGGGCGGTGCGCGCACAGGTCGTTTTGCGGCCGACATGCGTGTCAATGTCGGTGGGTACGGTCGTGCCGATAAGACGTGGGGGGTGGACCACCCTTGGCACCAAACGCAGACCGACCTCTTCGGGACGATCAGTGCGCGCGACCACATGGAAGAAGGCGCTCTCGTGAAAGAAGAACTGGGTACCAAGCAGGACATTAAAGGTGCGAGTCGTGCGGCGCTCAAGAAGAAGAAAGCCAAGCTCAAGAAAATGGGACTGAGTCCAGCGGAAGCTGCGGCGGCGGCTGCAGCAGAGATCGAGAAAGCCAAGCAAGACGCGCTTGCGGCTGCTGCCGCGGAGAAAGAGAGACGGGAGCAGATCGTGGAAGAGCGAAAGAAGAAGAAGCAAGCCAAGCGCGAGGAGAACATTGAGAAAGACATTGCGGAGATGGCGCGGCAAGAAGAAGCGCTGGATGAGGCACTCGCAAATGCCCAGAAGGAAGACGGCGCAGGCGGCAGCAAGAAGCGAAAGCGTGTGAATCGTAACAAGAAGAAGAAAGCGAAGCAAGCTGTGGAAGCTGGCGAGGACAGCGAAGATGAGCAGGAGGAGCAGGAGGACAACGAACATGACGACGGCGACGATAGCGAGGATGAGCCGAAAAACGCGGCGCAGCTGGCTAAAGAAGCAGCGGTGAAGAAGGCGAAGAAAGAAAAGCGAGACAAGGAGAAGAAGGAGAAGAAGGAGAAAAAAGAGGCATATGTGGCATCGGTTGAAGAAAAAGAAGCCGCAAAGAAAGCCGATCTGGACGCACGTGAAGTGGTTGCCAAAGGGTACGATGCTGCCTTTGGTACTGAAATCACGACCAAGAGCGGTCTGATCATCCGTGATTCCCGCATTGGTAAGGGCAAGCTTGCCGACATCGGCGAGATGCTGACCGTCAAGTACCTGGGAAAGCTTGGCAAGGAAGGACTTGTGTTTGGTAAGGGCATGTTGACAACAAATTACGGCACGGGGTCTGTGATCGCTGGGTGGGAAGAAGGGCTGGCGACGATGCGAGCGGGTGGTCTCCGCTTCTTGACGATCCCTTCGGAACTTGGATACGGAGAGACCGGCAAGGGGGGGAAGATCCCGCCAAACTCGACCTTGTACTTTGAAGTCGAGCTCATCCGCATCGGCAAGCGCAAGCGCGAAGTGATCGGCAAGGACGACATGCCGCTTCCAAAGGCGTTCCAGCGCAAGCGAATCAAGGAAAAGAAA
This sequence comes from Globisporangium heterothallicum, assembly GCA_023334155.1. Classification (NCBI taxonomy): domain Eukaryota; phylum Oomycota; class Peronosporomycetes; order Pythiales; family Pythiaceae; genus Globisporangium; species Globisporangium heterothallicum. The sequence continues at coordinate 44,964 of JAASGH010000070.1, read as the reverse complement.
CCAGAGGACAAGCAAAAGGCAGGGAAGAAGCGACGACGAAAGAACAGCGTGTGATGACGTGTCGTTGTTTGTATGTCGTGCTGCACACCGAGCTGGATACATGACCGAATGGATAGATAGCGTTTTGCTCCACACAGCAGGGATCGTATGCACTGCAGCGCTTGCAGCGAGCGCTCTCAGGATCGTCTTGCATCCCCATCACTTGCAGCGAGTATTTTTTGGGTCGTCGAATATGCAGTTTGTCGATCTGGTTATCTGCCATGCGTTTTTCTTTTTTCTTATTAGTGGCCCCCTCGTCGCGTCGTTTCAACCCGCTTCCATGTTCCTATCTGCGACGTGATTGGCTACTTATAATATGCCAACGCATCTGATTGGTTAGTAGATTTGCTAAAGCAGTACGCTGCTGTTAGGTGTCACTTTTTGTGTGTGTGTGGTCCACTCTGTGCGGAAAGTGAGTGGCGAGTTCGCTCTTGAGTTGCATTTTGAAGAGCGAGCGACGAAAGGAGGACAAAACGATGGTGGCGATGATGCCGCCGCGGTGCGCTGCTCGCAGGCGCGTCGCGACACTGCTGATCGACAACTACGACTCGTACACGTACAACATCTACCAGATGCTCGCGCAGGTGAACGGCGTCGCGCCGATCGTGTTCCGCAACGACGACTTTGACGGCGACTGGCAGACAGCATGGCGCGCTTTCCAGCACCAGGCGCAGCAACACTTCCAGGCGAGTGATGGCGACATGGAAGCGAAAGTAGATCTGGCGTTCAATGTGGTGATCTCTCCGGGACCAGGTCACCCGGGCGTCGCCAGTGATTTCGGCATGTGCGCCGATGCGATCCGCTTCGCGGAGGTGCCGCTCTTTGGAGTCTGTTTGGGTCACCAGGGATTGGCGCAGGTGTACGGAGGCGAAGTTGTGAACGCGAAGGAAGCCATGCACGGACGCACGAGTCGCATCTACACGGACGCGAAAGGAGAAGGAATGGGAGCGCTCGAGCAACACGAAAACAAAACCGCGTCGTTGTTTTCGAAGATCCCCAATGGCTTTGAAGTCGTGCGCTACCACTCGCTGGTCGTAGACGAGCGCTCCTTGCCCAAAGAGCTCCTCGTGACCGCGCGCACGGACGACGGCGTGATCATGGCGTTGCAGCATGCGACCAAGCCGCAGTTCGGCGTGCAGTTCCACCCGGAAGCCGTCTGCAGCGACTTTGGGTATCAGATGTTCCAGAACTTCCGCGACATCACGCTGCAGCAAGCACCGTCACAATGCCAGTTGCAGCACAGCAACCTGCAGCCCCACGTGCTGGAGAGAACGTCTGTGGATAGCGGTCTTTCAGGAGCAAGCACCGCAGCAGCGTTGAAGACCTCCGTCCCACTCAGCAAGGCGCCACCAGAGTATAAGGTGCACGTGCAAGTGGCGTCGAAGGGTCTGGCGTCGCTGGAGTTCGCGCAAAGTGTGTTTACCGACCTCTATGCCCACTCCGCACGATCGTTCTGGCTGGATAGCAGCAATTACGATGCTTGCTCGGATCGCACGCAGCAAACCTCGCGCTTTTCCTTGATGGGGGACAATTCCGGACCATTGAGCTACTGCGTGGAGTACTGCATTTTGGAAAACCTGCTGCGCGTGTATGAATCCGATGGCGAGACGGTGTTGTACGAAGATACCGACATCCTGACGCATCTGCGATCGAAAATGGCATCGTTCCAATCGCACGAAGTCGAATATGTCCGTACTGATGGCGATGCCAGCTCATCGGAGGAGATCCCATTTGCCTTCCGAGGTGGCTTTGTGGGCTATTTCGGCTACGAAGTGCTTGGTAGTGGGTTGACTGACGTGAAAAGCGATCCAAGCGCCTCTGCGATCGCCAACGTGGTCGAGAACCGTCTCGACGACGGAGACCATGTCCCCGATGCATCTTTCCTGTTCGCTGATCGGACGCTCGTGTTCGATCACCGTGAAGGCGACGTGTACTCCGTGTCGGTGAGCAACAGTGGTTCCGGGAGCGAAGCTCTGGCTTTGCAATGGCACTCCTTTGTTGCAAGCCATGTCGAGCAACTCGCGGTCGAGTTCCATACCTCAGCGAACGGAAATCGCTCCCAGACATCCGCTCCATTGCGCCATCACACTAGTAGCAGAGAGTCGGTGGTGGACCAAGTCGTGTTCCATCCGTCGCGCAGTCGCGACCAATACGTGCGCGACATCAAAGAGATCCAGCGACTCATTCACGACGGCGAAACGTACGAAGTGTGTCTCACCAACCAATTGGAGGCTGCGCATGCCATCGCGAATCCACTGGGTTTCTACCAAGTCCTCCGCAAGCGCAACCCAGCGCCGTACGCGGGTTTGTATGTGAGCAACCCTACGGGCCACTTCCAACCTTCCAACACGTCGATCAAGCCTCCTAAGAACGATCGTATTGGTGGTGGTGGTCGTCGCAGTAGTTCAACGGGAGCCGAGCGTTCTGGCGCAGCAGCGACTTCAACTGGGATGACGGATTCCTATGCGATCTGCTGTTCGTCGCCGGAGCGGTTCCTGCGTGTGGACCGCGATGGGTGGATGGAGTCGAAGCCGATCAAAGGCACCCGTCGTCGTGGCCATTCGGCAAAAGAAGATGCCGAGATCGCCGACGAGTTGGCGCAGTGCGCCAAAGATCGCGCCGAGAACATGATGATCGCAGATCTTGTGCGCAACGACTTCGGCGTCGTGGCTCAAATTGGCAGTGTGCATGTCCCGAAGCTCATGGGTGTGGAGACTTATGCGACGGTGCATCAACTGGTGACCACCGTGCGAGGCCAGCGCCGTGCCGACGCCGACGTCGTCGACGTGCTCCAAGCCACATTTCCCGGAGGTTCGATGACGGGCGCTCCGAAAAAGCGCACCATGCAGATCATCCGGCAATTGGAACAGGCGCCACGAGGTGTGTACTCGGGTGCGCTCGGTTTCCTGTCGCTCGATGGGAGCTGCGATCTGAACATCATCATCCGCACGGCGGTGATCACCCGGAAACGCGTGTGTCTGGGCTCTGGGGGTGCGATCATCGCTCTCTCGGATACCGACGAAGAGTACGAAGAGATGCTGCTCAAGACCCGTGCTCTCGTGCACGCGATTGGCGTGTTCGCCACTGGCAAGGACGACGGCACTGGCGCGAAGGTTGAATCCGGGTGAGTTTCTAGCTGGTTTTGTGGGGGTGGGAAACTGGAGGTCAGACTCCAATCTCTCTTCCTTCACACTCACACCCTGCAAATAACAAGGACTGAATAAAAATAGGTTGATGTGCTTGCCACCGCCATAACCTTCCGAGAAATCACTGCATGTCGTATTCATTGGGTAGACCAGAGAGCGCTCGGGATGGAAAGCAGTATTCTCCCGTCCGTATGGCAGCAATGCTTTCACCAAACAAACGCACAAAACGAGGTGGAAAAAGCGCTGTACGATCATCTGCAGGCGATGCTATCGTCATCTAGCAACGCATCCCGAGAGTGCCTGCACTCCCAATTGACGCGAGAGATCCAGGCGAAACGCACCTACATGAGTTCGACGTGGGGATACTTTGAGGCGGCGAATATTGGTGAGAACGCAAAACGCTCATAGCGCACCGTGGATCCAGAAAATGTGTCGCTAACATGACCGTTCTGACGTTGTGTCCTTGAAGTCGCCAAAGTGGACGAATGCATCATTGCGCTGCAGGAGAAGAAGAAAAAGGAGTTTCTCGACCCTCTTTCGTGGAATTTGCTCCCTCATGCTGCGGTTGCCGCCACCGTGGAAGCCGTGCTGCTGCTTTTCAACATCCCTCTCCCTCCTAGCTCAGCGAGAGACGCTGAAAGCACGTGGCGCAACTACTGGGGACTGTGGATTGTCAAGAACATTGATGCGCATACGAGTGGGTGGGAGTGGATCGCGACAAATGAACCCATGGGACTGTTCACAAAGCCCTACTATCTGTCACCAGACAATCTCGAGCGTGTGGAGCTTCTACTGGAGCAGACGCACGCTATTCCTGACTCCCATCGTTGCTGGCATCGCATGCAAGCGTACGCGAGTCTTCGCGACTGGGCTGCGGCGTGTTCGCGGTATGTCCACATGATGCACCACTGTCTGCCCAGTTTCCCAGCATATGCAGACATCCGAAAGCTCGTTTCGCCCCCCAAACGTACCCCACGAGCCAATGTTTGGTTTCGATTGGAGAGCTCGGAGGGGATCGAATATTTCTACAACCGGTTGCTGCAATCCATTACGCTCGCAAAGCCCGACGACTTTGACGGCGCGAATGTGACTTGCATCCCTGGTGTGATCCAAGAGCTCATCCAAGATGCATTGCATAGCGATGTCGCCACGCGACTTGAAATGGAAAAGCGGAGTCGGCAGCGTGCACGCGAGAAGCTGCTCGCCGAAGACGAGTGGATCGAGTGCTTCGACGCGGACAGGCAAGAGAACTTCTACTACAGCCTGAAGCATTACCGCATCATGCACACTCCGCCAGCGAATGACGCGTTCATCTCGCAAACGGAGAGCGTCGCGTTTGCAGCTGTGCTGCGACTCCAGACCGCGTACCGTCGGCGTCGCCTCGAGCGCAAATTGAAGATGAAGCGGACGAAGCGCTCGTCCTTGCCCGTGTTCTCAGCGTACTCGAAGGGCAAGTAGAGTACTGCAGAACACATTTACCATTGCGATAATTGCACAGCAATATTGGAGCAGCTCACACGTCGCAGATTGATTCACAATCGACTCCCTACATTAGTGAGGGTGTCCCAAAATAAGCCCAATATAAGGTGTCCACGTCACGAGCGGATCGGATCGGGTCGTTTGCGACCAGTCATTTGGATACAAAAATGGCGCCAAGCATTTTGTTCGGCAAACTGTGAGCACATCTTTCCGAGGCAACGCCGACCAGCACAATCACAATTGAGAGAAGGATGGTGTACTTTTGGGCGTGCGAAGTGTCGGAGACCAAGGCCGCAGTGGTCAAGGTGCCGGAAGGGTTCGTGCTGAACGTGTGCAATGCGACGCTGAGCTCGTTCTCGAACGATGCGTCCTCCGCGGTGAGCGTTGGGCTCGAAGCCGCGCAGATGGACAACAAAGCGTGGAAGGGCGTCGTCGCGCACCTCGGTGCTGCCGCGCACGCGCACCAGGTCAAGTTGGACTTGGTGTTTGGCTTTGCGCCGCAGGTCAAGTTCTACGTCGCGAAGGGAGCGGGCAAGGTGAACTTGACGGGCTACTTCCAGCCTGGACCACCCGCCGATTTGTTCGACAATGACGGCAGCGCCACCATCGCCAGCGACGAGAAACTCGCGACTTCCTCGTCGTCGAAGAAGCACAACAAGAAGCGCGCTCGCGACGAGAAAGTGACGTGGGACCAGGTAACTATTGCATGATGCACAGAGTATGTGTGTGTGTTCCCCAATTGTAAATTACCTGCGCGGTTCTTCAATACCGTGACGGTCCAGACCTTTTGGGATAGGAAAGTGTATCCTTTCAACAAGAGTTTTTCTTGTTTTTACTCACGCATGGTCCTTAAGGCTGTCTCCGCGTGGATGTAGGGAGAGGCTGTGGTTTTGCAACGGTGTTGGTCTCTGTGAACGAGCGCTCCTTTTTCTGCTCTTAGAGATAAGAGCAGGGGGGAACCGCTCTGGAAGGAGACGACTCCGCATTACACGCTAAGCAGCGCTCCTTTTGCATCCATAAAAGGCTTTTATGTCTGTCCAATCGGAATCATACGAGTCATAACTGTGCAACATCAACAACCATCGATGTATCTGTAGTGCATATTTTGCATGTGTGTGTGCTTCATCTTTTGATTGTATTGAACCACCATTTTCTAATTGTGTGTGGGCTCTTCCTTTCTTTTTACATCCAGGCTTCGTCGAGTGATTCGGAAGAAGAACCGAAGCCAAAGACCAAGGTGCCTCCAGTCAAGACTGCGGTGTCAACCAGCGCTCCACAACAGAAGAAGACCGCTCCATCTGCTGCTCCAGTCGCCTCCAGCAGCACGAATGCCGGCGCTTCCTCCGAAGGCTCGTCGAAGAAGAAGAACCGCAAGAAGAACAAGAAGTCGTCCAGCGACAAGAAGGACTAGGCGCAAGCGAGCGACAGGAAACAACAACATCAAAGCCAATAGGAGCACCGAAGACGGCGAGTGCTCGTGTGAATTAGTTTAAAGAACTCAAATCGAACCTTATTTTATTCATCTACTCGCTCAACATTTTGGCGCTCTTCCCGCGTTGTGGAACGCAACCATCCGAGCGAGACCACAACGAAGCATCACATCACGGCGTGAAGAAATCCATTTCGTTCCGAGCATGACGAGAGTTGGTCATCAGCGAGAAAAGCTGTTGTGTGTTTTCCTATTTGTATTGTTTTTTGTATTGACGCAAGATAAAGAGTGGGCGATGGACTACTTTTACGGAGGACAGGTTTGCTGCACACGCGCTTCTACAGTCGCTGCTGTATTACCACCTTCTTATAGTAGCTACACAAGTAGCAGAAAACTCTACCGATCCACCTGTCTAAGAAGCAAATGACCGTTCGAGTGAATATGAGGGGCGGGATCGACAGGATGTCCTTCTTGCTTTTTCTTTACGGAACGTCCATCTGGTTGGGCGAGGTGGTCACCATGTGCTTGGCGAAAAAACAAAAGCGGGGCTACCTGGCGCGCTGGATGCATCCTGACTTGACTCTGCTGTGCGGAGTAGTGTGCATACGAACCATTGATACCAACTGGGGGAGGTTGTTTGCTGACTCGCTCTTTGCCATTTTGCAATTGGGGACCAGCAGATCACACGCAGCGTTTGCTTTTTTCTTTTCGGTTGCGATACCACCCAGCGCTTTGTGTGTGTGTGTGTGTGTAGCAAGCAAACAATCAGCAAACAATCCCAAGAAGCAAAGCAAGCAAGCATGAAGAACTGGTCGACAAGCACGGTCACGATAGCGCTTGTGCTTCTCATCCAGTTGGCGCAACTCACCAGCGCAGATTATGGCAAAAGCGGTGGTGATGCTGACTGGGACAGCGATCCGATCACGATCGTATCCACCAGCAACGACGACATCAAACAGTCCTACGGCGGCGCTCCACTGGCTCCAGCGGCTACCACACCAGCCCCTTTAGCAGCACCAGTCGTAGCTCCCGTTTCTGGCAGCATTGTGGACCCGGACGATGATGACAGCGATGATGATGATGACAATGGGAGTACTGGTGGCGCGTATGGCGGTGGTGGTGACGATGATGACGATGATGATCCAGTAGCTACGCAAGCACCTGCTCCGGTTGCTGCTCCGGTTGTCGCTCTAGCACCAGCACCGGTGGTGACTCCAGCTCCTCCTACCTCTGCACCTCCTGCTACGACCAGTGACGACGACAACGATGATGGCGATGGAGATGACGATGATGATGATGGCGACGATGATGATGGAGACGACGAAAATGTGTACTCCAGCACGGGGACAACGGTTGGCAAGCAGTACGAGCAAACGGATCCGTACTCGGGCGGCAAGCAAACGTCTCCCAGCGAGAACACGCCGCAACAGCAAACAGATACCACAAGCGTGGACTCGAAGCCCAATGTGCACAATGGCGGCGTGAACCTGTATCCGTACACGCAAGAGATCCGCGACTACATTGTGGAGACCCACAATTGGGCACGCGGCGCCTTGGTGCCAACGTCTGCCGCCAACATGCGCCAGCTCACGTGGGACGAGTCGCTCGCGATCGAGGCGTCGGAGCTTGTGAACACGTGCATCTTTGAGCACGACACCGAGAACTACGCCTATGGGCAAAACCTGATGTACGGAGGCAACTCCCTCGACAAGACCATGGTGTCTGGCTGGATGGACGGCTGGGTCAAGAGCGAGCTCTCTTCCTATGACCGCTCCGGCACTGGATACATGGATCTCGACCACGCGTCGGCGGTGCTCTGGGCCAACTCATACCTGGTTGGCTGTGCGTCCAAGATGTGCTCCAAGGGGTACCTCACTGCATGCAACTACTACACGCCCGGCAACTGGCAGGGCGAACGAGCGTACATCCCAGGTCCAAGCTGCTCGCAGTGCCCTGCAAAAGCGCCTTACTGCGATGCGACGGGCAAACTCTGTACTGCCGACCCGACGGGGGCGACTCCAACCTCCAAGCCTGCTCCTGCAGCGACACCAGCTAGTTCCACGTCCGCACCTGTGCCAGTGGTTACTCCCGCCAAGACGACTGCAGCCCCAGCAGCTGCCGTACCACCAGCGCCGACTCCAGCCAAGTCAACTCCACTCGGAGGAGACAAAGTTATCCCAATCTACGGACCGAAAGTCACGCCATCGCCCACGCCACAGCTGACCATCCCCCACGAGCTCTGTGTCTAAGTGTCTAGTTATGTTAATGCGTAGTACATGTCTCCAGCAACAAGGTCGTCCTCACGTGAGTTGCTCCACTATCAGTACAATCCCCTTTTCCTCTGGTAGAATGGAGCGCAAGAGAGAGAGTCTGCATTGAGGTTGCTCTTATTGTCCTTTTTCTCTTCCTTCAATGCATCGTGAAGCTTGGAAGAGAATGTCATAGCAGTTTATCTATTCCGTTGGGGGGATTCGCTACCAAAAACAACAAAAAACAAAAATCCAAATCCAAAATGGCCGAAAGTAAAGCAGTAAAGCATCTAGGAGATCGTACAGCGACTCCACGACGTCGACGATGTCTGTGGGGTGGGCACCAAACCAGCGAAAGGAGCTGCGTCTTCCGTCTGGGGGTTGTACACTGACTGCAATTGCTCAAAGAGCTTCTGGTCCGCAGCGTCTTTCTCTTGCTTAGCTTGGACGTCGAGCGACGCCATGTACTGCTCGTACGGCGTGATCGTGAGATCGCCCGCGACCTCGGCGTTCAGTTCGTACGAAGCATCCGCCAAGACCACAAACGCATCCTGCTCACCTTCGCGGAGCACACGCTGCACTTTCGTGGTCTGGAAGAGGTCGTCCATGCGCACTTGGTGGAGTTTGCGCTTCGACGAGCTCACGCGGAACACGCGCGAGCGATCGATCGTCTGCGCGAGGTTGGTCAGATCCAAGAACCGTTCGTCCGAGATCATGAGGTTCAACTGGTTCTTGTAGCTTGTCACTTCCCGCAAGCGCTCATTCAAGCGTGCGACGCTGCCAATCGTACCGCTCTCCGGCAAGTCTCCGAGCTCATCATGCGCCAAGAGTCCCAGGAAGCACACACCGGTCATGAACGCATCAAAACCCGCTTCGTGGCAGAGCATTTTCTCGTCGCCGTCGCCCTCGGCTTGCAACGCGGCACGGTAGCCATCAAAGCGTGGGTCGCTGGACAGCAAGTTGTCCGGTGTGGGCTTCACATTCTCGCGCATGTATTCAAAGAGCGACGAGAGACCCGTGGAGTTGAGCTTCTCGATCAAGAGCGAGCGCAGCGCGACGTGCTTCGTATCGTAAATGACAGGAAACAGCTCCACCAGCTCCTGCTTAAACTCGGCGAGCGTCGGCGGGAGCGGCTTGTAGAACTGGTTGAACACATACACAAAGTCGAGCAGCGCATTGTGGCCGACAATGGGCTTCTTGCTTTTACTGAGCACGTCAATCACGCGAGAAAACCCAATCGACTGGTCCAGTTCGTCTTTCATCTACACACACACAGTTTGTTCAGCCGGTTCAGAGATACCCAGTGACTACCGCTTGTTTCGATCACGCACCGCTTTGACTTTCGCGGCGATGAGTTCCTGTTTGATCTTCTGCGACACAAACGACACTTCGACACCCGCGGTCACGGCCTCCGAGTACAAGTAGCTCGCTTTCTCGCGCACGGTTTCGTGGACGATCATGCTAAAGTACGAGTTTCTCGTGGGGATAATGAGCTTCGATCCTTTTTTCGCGCCATCGGCGATCCATTCGTCCAATTGCTTGTTCACGTCCGCTTGGAACTCCTATAACAAGCAAAAGTCAGGAGATGTAACCTCCCGCAAAGCACGGCTTCCACCGACAAATCGTGCGTGCACTACTATGGATGCGTACCTTGCCTTCGTCGGACAAGCTCAGGTTGCTCTTCGCGGGTTTGTTGAGCATCTCGATGCGCTTTTCCAGGCGTCTCTTCAAGCCTTTGGTTTTCGCCAAGTTCAAAAAAGGGATCCCATCGGCGATGAACTTGTTGAAATCAAAGCCGTGCTCGGAAAGAAACTGCAGACTCGATGCTTGGCACAGGAAGCGGTGGTCCGTTTGGCCGTACGGACGTGGGAAGATGTAGAAATTCCACGTCTTGATCAAAAACTGCTCCTTCTCATCCACGTGCACGGTCGAGAGCCCGAATTGCGTGATCAGAAAGCTTTCGCCCGCAGCTTTCACTTTCTTGTAGCGCTCTTCCAGTGTGTCTACAAACCATGCACCGTCCACAGCGTTAGTGTACATGTCCGGTTTGGTTGGTTCGCAGAGAAGCAACTCGCAAATGCAGTACAGTACCAAGGAAGCGCTCTTTCTTGTCTTCATGGGGGGACAAACCCGTGAACTCGGTGTCGATCGCGATGAAGCGGCACGTTGGGAGCTCAATGTCTTTCTTTAAATCGGCAAAGCACGCCTCGAAATTGTGGCGTGTCACGTTCATTTCTCCGAATGCTGATACGGTGCGAGTCGTAGAAGATGGAGCTGCTGCTGCTGCTGCTGCAGGTGGTGGTGGTGGTGGTGCGACGGAGAGGGAGGCAAACGCACGGAGCAGTGAAGACGACGAGGGAGAGAAGGAAGAAGAGAGCGCGAGTTGCCGCAAGTGAGTGTGCCGCGCAGCTCGCAACATCGACCGGGGTTGCTTGGGATTGATCTGCTCCAAGCAAATAGGAGAGATCAGATTTGGCGACCTGAGGTTTCCAAACTCGCCCATCTATCCCACCGAGTCATCACATAGTGTGACCACACTATTGAGTGCGATCTCGTCAACCTCGATGCTCGTTTGCACTGGATCGAAGAGAAACAGGATCCTCGCATTATGTGAGCCACATCCATTTCGTGTCTGAATGCATGTGACCCACGCTATGTGGATGCGTTTGGACCTCTGTAAATGGATATTCGTATGCAATTTGTCCGGTCGTTTTGTGGAGCTGGTTGCTTTTGCTGTCAATGCGAAAAGAGCGGACGGAAATGGAGGCGAAGGTCATGACGACGAGCAGCATCGCGGATCTTTCGTACGCGGAGCTCTATGAGCTTGTGTACCAGCTCAAGCAGTGCAACGAGAGTGCCCCCGAAGAGACGCGCCGCCTGCTGCAGGAGCAGCCGGAATTCGCGCGCGCGATCGCACAGGCGCAATTGAAACTCGGACTTGTGCGCGAACGCCAGGACGACTCGGTGCAGACTCCCGTGAATGCCGTGGTAACGCATTCTCGCAGCCGCAGCAGCTCTTTGCATGGATGCATGCGCTACCAGGTGACTAAGTGGGAGATTGTGTGTGTGCGTGTGTGCGTGGTTCATTCACCTAGGGTGTATCGAATGATCTGCTGGAGAAATTGGACCCCGAGCAGCAGGAATTGCTCGAGCAAGTGCAGAACCTCGCGCCGGAGGTGATCCAGTCCCTTCCCCCCGAGGAGCGACGCCAGATCATGGAGCTTCGCGAAGCCATGGGACTCCCTCCTGTGTAATCGAAGAGCTGAAATGCACTCGTACCCCAGACTCACGACAAACCGCATGGATTTTCTCTTTCTTCCTATTTAAAACGCAGACGCAGAGCCATACACAGCGAGCATATATTTGTTTCTTCCTTTAAAACTTGAAATCCTTGTGTTTTTTGCTTTTCTCGGTTTTCGCCTTTTTCTTCTTTTTCGCGGCTTCGTCGTCGTCGTCGTCTTCTGGTGCGACGGAGGTCGTGCCCGAGGCAGCATCACTTGGTGCAGCATCTTCGAAACGACGACGCACGCGACCAGATTCGGTGCGCGTCCCGTCAGTTGCCACAGCAGCTCCAGCGCCAGGGACAACATATTCGTGGCCAGAGCCATAGAGCGAGGTGCCAACCGACGTCTCCTTTTGCTCCAATACGGTGTAGAGCTGTTGAGGAACGTCAGGCGTCTCCGTGCCACTGCAGCAATAACAATGGTTGTCAGTATGGTGAACGCCGTGAACAGATCCCAACCAGCTGCGAGAGAGTGGACGTACCGAATGCCCTTCCGCATATCCACGATACCACCTGGAGTGGAGAGCCCAGATGCGATACTGGAGATACCGTCCACGAGTGGAGTCTCCATGCCTGTAGCGTCCAAGCCAGCGTGCAGCTCCATCTCGCCTTCCACATCTTCCTCCTCTTCTTCCTCTTCCTCTTCCTCTGCTTCTTTTATTACAACAAGGGGGAGAAAGCAACACATGAGCGCATAGCAAAGACAGAACGCAGTAGACTCTAAGCGCTGACCTTCTTCCACCTCTTCGAGTTCTCCCCATCGCTCGCGATTAATCGCCTCACCCTGCACAACAACGAGAGAAAACACACAACCATAACGGTGTGTCAGACAACTGCCTCAAATGTATGCATCAGAATAGCGACGAGTTTCCATACCGAGGTTTCTTCTTCACTGCTCTTTCCGAAGACATCGCCATACAATGGTTGACCATTCTAGTAAAACATACCCGAGAAAGAACAAATCAGCACTCGCATCGACATCACGGTAACGATACCAAACACACATATCACATCAAGTTACCTCGTCCACAGGAGGTTTCCCCCATCCACCAGGATGGTACCCGAAGCTCGCGCCTTCTGGGATCGGCGCATTGAGCCCTGGGATCTTCAGGTTCGGGTACGCAGGAGGGGGACCGTAGCGCTGCACGTTCAGCAGCCATGGCGGCGGCACGCCTTCCACCATCCCGAGCGCTTTCTTGAGCTCGTCGGAGAGCTGACCTGGGATCTTGGCCTTCAACTTCACTTCGAATTCCTTGCCTTCGTAGTAGCTGCGCACAATAGCAATACACCATATCCAATTAGTACCAGACAATATCTTATCCTTCACGCGGATTGGATCGTTTTCAGCTCAAAATGCGTACAGATCTCCGAGAATCGAAAGCTTTGGCTTCGTTTGGTAGCGGAAGAACGCGTCGTGCAGCACTTGGTAATCGATATCCACGCGACCCATCTTCGGCTGCACCCGTTCGCGTGCGCGGTTCTTGGCTTTCTTCTTATCATCGTCTTCGGCGATCGCACCACGCACTTCGGAAATACCTGTCTGGGCGATAAACTCTGGCAGCAGGAACGGCTGCTTCTCAATGCCGCGCTTGCCCTGGAGGTACTTCCGCTTGTGGCACCAATGGCGCGGCACGGGGACTGTATTGCGATACGATTTCAGAAACACCAGTAACCGCGGATCCGCCGACGTGACATCGTGCGCTTCGACGACATCGGGGAATGCGACCAGCTGCTTCAACTCGGCGACGCTCAAGCGCTTCATCTTCTTGCGCAGCTTCCGGGACGCGGATTTCTCATCGCCATCTTCTCCCTCACCATCGTCGTCATGCTCATCTGCTTCGTCTGTGTCGCCGTTTGTATCCCCTCTGCTCTTCTTGCCGTCCTTCTTCTCCTTTGCGTCCTGCATATACGATAGAGAAAGAAACCTCGGTCAGGACATCCGCGTATACAAAACCCCCACTGGATAGGATTGATGTCTCTATGCGAATCAAGAGCCTTGCACTCACATGATCGTCCGTGGTCTGTCCGCACAGTTCTTCCGCCGACGAGAACTTGCCGAAGATGCGCATGAATTCTTCGTAGGCGGGGTCGTTTTCCGGCAGCGCGAGCTCTTTCTTGATGTCCAAACTCACGTACTCCACGGCCACTTCCGGTTGCGTGCCGTCTTCCTGCTGGACACCATTGCTGACTTGGTGCGCGTTCTCGTGAGCAGTCGTCTCGTCTGCCTTCACATCGCCACCAGACTGCTTCTCGAGCTTCTTCTTGAGCCTCCGCTTCTGGTTCTTCGTCAGGATGCGCTTGTCGCTTGCCATATTCACACACTCACACAGCAACAGCAGCAGACAATCTCCCTCCCCCTCTCCTGGAAGCTCTTCACTTCGCAGCTTTCAGCTTTTAGCTCCTACCAAGTCCACTCAGCAACAAAAAGAGCGCAAACGTACCTTCATCGCTCCTAAAAGAAGACCCCACGTAAGTACGCACTCGACCACATGGAGATGACATGCACGCACTTAGAGCAGATAAGTTCCCAAATGCAGCAACTTGTACTTACTGCCTCACCATGTGTGCTCGAATAAAACGCCCCCGTCTCTGATAGAGGCTACTATTCGGGACTGCACCTGATTCCACCTTCTTTTTCGAGTTAAGTGCGGGATGCGCATCATTTTTGTTTCGCTTCTGCATTTAGATACACACAAACAAGAGAAGAGCGCTCGGTTCTTTCTTCCATCTCTGTGAATATTGCCGCCATTCCTTCCTTCCGCACTGCATCATGGTCGCGGTCGTGGCACCTTCGTCTTCATTGAGCATGGAAGTGGATCTTCTTGCGCAATGGGTGCATTTCCTGAGCACCACAGGTGAGGCAGCAATGACAGACTGGGAAATCGAGTGTCTGGGAGAGTGATGTGGATGCATTGGATGGATGTGGACGTCATAGAAACTAGTCGTTCTGCTCGCTAACGTGATGTCGCTTCGCTTTGTGTGTCGCTGTCGTGTGTGCACACGTGTTCAGAGAGCCGCAACAAGATCTATCGTGTGATTCAGTACGGAGCCAAGATCACGAAGTGGTCGTTGATGCAGCTGTGGCGCATTGAGCGCACCGATCTCCAGCCTTTCGTGCACGACCGTACAAGCAGCCAGCATGCGGGCAACTCGCACCTAGACGCGAAGAACCCACACACATCGAGTCCGCCGCGCAAGGGAGAGGGAGCGGAGGAGCGACCTTCAAACCCACCAGCAGTTCAGTGGCGGAGATCTGTCGTGGTCGCTCTCGCACGCATGGAGTCGCTTTTCGGGGATGCCCGCAAGGTGTACCGGTTTCTCCAGTTCTTAGAGATGATGGAGATGTTCCGCAATGTGCACGAGAAAGCGCGCGTCGTGCGGGTGTTGCGGAAGCTCCGGATCATTTGCTTCTTTTTGTTCTACCTGCTGGAGAACTACATGGTGTTTCTGTTGCGGATCGAAGGGTTCCAGCCGCGACACCCGCGTGTGAAACTCCTGAAGCGAAGCTGCAATGGCTTTTGGTGTTTGAGCATCTTACTGACGTTTCCTTTGGATCACATCATGGGGAGAGGCACTCTCGTCAACACGGTGAAGAAGCTGTTGGATCTGCCTGTGGCTTACGTTGCGTTCTCGGACCAGCGAGTGAGCGACGGCATCTTTGGTGCGCTTGGACTCGCATCGGGCAACATCGGTGTCTATCTGCGCTGGGTCGAAGTGATGGCGAAACTGCGACAGCGGAATCCAAAGTTCAGCGAGGTCGAGTAAGCGAGCGATATATATGCTGCGCAACGAGACATCGAGCATTATTTAGCGAGACCAGGAAGTACCCACAAATCTCCCCAGACCAGTGTTTACATGTGTGAAGGTCTCTAAAGTCAAACTAAAGCCTATCGTGAACGGACGGGTGCAGCTATGAACTCGACATTGACGTTTGCTTTTGTCTAAACAAGAAGGGGGAATGGCGAGGCTGTTTCGGCAAGAACGATGCTCAGCTGGTGTGGGGAAGTGCGCGCTTTTGAAAGTCGTTTCGCACCTGGAACGAGAATGAATCGAGTTCACACCCAGTCACGAGCCGAAAATAGCGTGCAATGGCATGTGTGTCGCGCTGCAACACGAAGAACGATCGACTTGTTACTTTTGATCAGTTCTCGACTTGACGTGCAGTCCGATTTGCGGTCAAGTCAAACGAGGTGTGCACACAAGCATGATGCGCGTGCGCGTGCTGACGGAAAAGTACTTGGAAGCTGACACGGCTCAAGTCTCGCCCGAAGACACCTCGAACCACAAACCCGATTCCGCCAGTGCCACGGAAGTAAAATCTCCCTCCCAGAAGCGCGAGAAGAAGCGTCGGGCATTGCTCCTTCACGCAGTTCTCGTTGTGCATCGACTCGCGATCTTGATTGGCGCGATTTGGGTGATCATCACGTGTCTCAAGGCGGTGAGTTCGTCCGTGATCATCCTCAGCGGAACCGGTCGCACACCTTCACGAGCGAGTAATCCCTCGCCAACGGCGTTGACGCGCCAATTCATCGGGACCCAAACGATCCGAGAAAGTCCGCTGGTTGTCAACGTCCTCCAAAACGAGACGACTCCGAGAAATGACACGATATACTTTGGTCCCGCTGGTCCATCGTTTGATATGTGCGAGAACGCTCCGCCCGAGCAAAAGGTTATCTTTGGCAACGACTTCATGCGCTACGTGTTTGCCAAAGTCGTTCGCGATGCGTCATACAACTTGACTTTCATGCAGGAAACCGAGATGGAGTTGATCGCACCCATCGTGGATTGCGTGACCGGGAACTTCGCGGTCAACATCGTCAGTGAAACGAAGCTGCAGTACTTGATGCGCAGCGTGAAGAACCCGGACGACTTGTACTTTGCGGCACTGACGATAGGGAGCCATACGTATGTCATGCCAATTCAAAACCAAGAAGGACCAGCCTATGTCGGCACGCTAGTCGTTTTCAACGATCTTCGGACAGCACAAGTGGACTACCACTACCTTGTTTCGATTGGATACCCGTATCGCGAGTTCAACTTTCGCGTCTGTGAATACCTCGGCACCACGCTTGACGGAGCGTGGAAGCTGCGCACCGTTCCCCCGAAAGCGCGCAAGGAAGTTGCAAAGGAGTTCTTCGCGTCTCAGCTGTTCGGAAGATATATCGGGAAAGCATCGGAGCAGTCGTACATCCGCAACTCAGTGTATCAACTGCCGAGCAACCCGATTGCTGCTCTCACGGAGACCGCATGGGTCGTGAGACCTGTGCTGCGCGATACCTGGGCATGGGTCCATGGCGTGCAGCTCTTCCTCCCCGTGGTCCTCACGTCCTCCATGGTAATCCTTCTCGTCGCTGCCTTCCAAAACCTACGGCTCAAGAAAATCTGGATCGGGGATGCATTTATTGCGATCTCTGACAGTTCCATGTACCTTGGTGTCATGATATTGCTCTCCTGGTACATGGACAACTTTTGGTCGCTGGTCGAGTTCTCCCTGTACGATGGCCACGCGTACTTCCCGCCGCTCATGCAAGTCGAAATCTATGCCGACATCATGCATGCCGATTTGCTCATTATCTTTATCAGCGTCTCAGCCCTGTTGGGCAAATTGCTGCGAGAGCGCGTGGACCCCGTCGTCGTCCTCGTGGCTTTTGAAGTCGGGTACACAAACCGCATCGCTATTCTTCAGAAACTATCCCCCGTCATGGCTTCCGAAGTTGGCATGTTCACGCTTCAGCAGTTTCTAAAGGGCATCACATTTTGGCCTGGCCGCGATAACACAATCACGCAAATGTCCTACTGGACTGCACAGGAAACCATCACGCTCAATCTGAAGATCATCTTCCAGATTTTGCTACCGATCTTCTCGACAATGAGTTTTGTCGTTGGGTACATTTTCCTTCGCAAAATCTACAAATATGTCGCCCCCGAGTCGCTGCACATCATCCGATCGAAGCAGACGAGCAACACGAACAAATCGGGGAAATCGGACCGAGAAGAGCAACTGAAGCAGCTGCGACAGTTCTTCACGATCTTTGAAATCGCGACGGGTGCGGAGCTGGAGCATCGCTTTGGGATGCTCTCAAACTACGAGAACTGCGTGTTCATCCGCGGTGTGAAGCATGCGTCGGCGGACGGCATCTACAGCAACGGGTTTGTGATCGCGAACAAGAAGTTCCTCGTGCAGACGGGAGACGTGTGGTCGATCTTGCTGATGAAGATCATGCGCTTCCGGTTTAAAAACATTTTCGTGTTCGAGCTGGAAGGCACGACAGTGATGAAAACGGCTCGCTTGGTGTACCCTCAGACGTTGTCGTGGAGCGACTTGGTCAATCTGAACGTGAATCCGCTATCCTAGCTTCCATGTGCACGAGAAAGAATAAAAGAAGCAGCCATTTCTTGTATTGCACAACCATTTCGCGTCACATGAGACTCATGAGGAGTGCAGTTGAGCAAGCAATCGCTGGTGACAGGTTTGATCCGTTAACGTAATACATTGCATTGCTCGTGCTTTTCACCGTCTATCGAAAGCTTTGGTGTATCTTTGTTCGGAAGAGCTCTTGGAGTACTGTATGACATGGCTACACTACAATTGTGTGTGAGAAAGTGAAGATACATGGCTACATTCGCTGATTCGATATGGATGACCAGACGAACAGGTACGGAATGGAAATCGCTTCGAGATGGTCTGCATCTACATTTTCACATCCCGAGACTCGCATGTGTCCGAGTGTTCTTGCTTGTGGTCTTTTTTTCGTCGTGTCGCACTGAAAGGAATAGCAGATCTCCCCTCTTTTGTGCTGCATTCAGTAAAACACACATTTACATTCGAAGAATGAACACATTCACATATTAATCCATCCCACATGCACGACAAATGGTTCTGCATGAGCCAACGACGATATCCACTTGGAATGAACTTGAGAAGAATGTGAGCAAGGAAGACGGAATCATTCTCTATTTTGCTAGATTTTCTTTTTTGTGTAAAACGAGGGAAAAAGAAAAGGCGATTGCGACATGGTCTCGAAAAAGCAAACCCAACGGGTCAATCGATCCTCCTGAAACCCGACCGATTTGTGAATCCATGTTGTGGAAATGGGTTTCGAGCAAGACAACCCACCCGTGGTTCTTCAACGGTCACGAACCCGACAAGAAACAGCGAAAAGTCGTGAATGCAATCGAGGTTAGGAGCAACAAAAATTAAACAGGAAAGAGTAACCGCTCCACAGCAGCAACAACTGCAGCAACCTCATCGACAACGAAACAATCGCAGCAAATGCGAAACCACCGTCTGGTCACGAGGGAAACACACAAACAAAAAAGAAGAAGAAGAAACAGCAGCGCCTCAAAATAGCAACGGATCAGTGGGGCGACCAGCCAGCAAGCGCTATGTCGACGGAAACGTCTAGCGCCTGCTGTTTTGCTGGCTGCGAAGCGACTGCTTCCGTTTTCTTTTTTTGTCCAAAGGACGACGCCGAAATGCCACCATAAATATAAATGCGGTGGTTCGGGTGGCTGTTCCCAGCAAGCTCTTCGCTTTCTTTCTTTTCTTTTCTTTCGGTGGTTTCATGCGACCTGCTGCTGTTGTCAAAGCACATTGAGCAAGCAACGACATAAATTACTTGCCGTTAAAAATAACTCCTCGCACACTTTGGCGTTAGTGGTTACGTTCTTTGCTTTTTGCTTGTGTGTGTGTGGTTTTGTGTGGGTTTTCTGGTTTGTTGTTGTTCTTGAGTCACTTGCTCGCAAGAAGCAATTCCAAAGTACCCATCCGTGTGCCATTGTAAAAATAGCCTCTGGAGAGACGCGTCCACTCCGCGGCTCTTTCGACACCAGCACAAACGCCGAGCGCTTCCTGTGCGAACTCTCCCAAGTATTTTTAAAGTCTCGAGACTCGAGGAGCTCGCATTCCGACAAAGCACAGTTATTTAGCAGTCGCTATTTATATCGCTCGCTGCCACCAATCTATCTAAAGCCGACTATCTCCCTCAATCAACACCTCCGGTGCGTGCAGCGATGCTGCGCGAAGATTTGGATATGTGGTGGCAAGATACTCACCGCGTTCTCGTCTCTGTCGTTCCTCATGCACAGCTCGCTAGCACGTCACAATGGGTCGCAAGAAGATCAAGATCCAGCGCATTGAAGACGACCGCAACCGACAGGTCACGTTTGCGAAGCGCAAGAATGGTATTTTCAAGAAAGCCATGGAGCTCTCGAAGCTGTGTGACTGCGAGATCGCGCTGATCGTGTTTGACTCGAACGACAAGCTCTACCAGTACTCGAGTACCAGCGTCGACCAGATCCTCTTAAAGTACACGGAATATGGCGAGCCGTACGAGACCAAGGACAACAACGACGTAAGTTGACCCCCTTCACCTTGGAATCCTGCTGCGACTGAAGCGACAGACGTCCACTGACCTTTTGCCTCTGACTATGACACGACAGTACGAGATCTTGTTCGGCGAGAAGAAGAAGAAAGACCCGAACGCTGAGCCGGTCGCGAACTTCAACATGGCGCATCCATCGCCCCAACCGAACAGCGGGCAATCGTACCCGGGTATGGCAGGCAATGCCAACGAACGGTTGCTGCATGGCGCGATGTCAGCGAACGCGACGCTGGGACTCACAAATGAACCGGACCAGTACATGCTGAACAGCGGTCGCAACGAACGTCCCGCTCAAAAGAAGCGCGTGCATCGCAGCTTTCAGCAACTGCTGAAAAAAGACCAAATGTCGTACATCCCGCCGTCGCTGCCTTTGTACCAACACGGGGTATGTGCGGTCTCTTCTGCAGAATGTCGTTGGTCAGCAGCGTGCTCACTCGTTTGTGCTTGTCACTTTGTTCAGATGGGAATGCTCAGTGGCGTTCCAGCTCATCACATGCTTTCTGCGCTTCCCAGTCCGCCCAATCTCTCTGGTATTCTGCCGTCACCAACAAGTGAGTGTCTCGCGCTTGATGTTCTGCTAGTGTCAGTCGACTTACCTGGTCATGTTTACTCTGCACTTTGTAGCGAGTATGCTTCTTCGCCACGACTTCAGTCCTCAGAATGCGCAGGGCATGTTTGGGCACCATATGATGGGAGGAGGTGGACCAAACGACCACCACGACAAAAATGGCGTGATTGGACTCAACTTGGTTCCGGCAGATTTCAGTCACGGATCCGGTGCGCTGCAACAACACCAGCAGATGAAGCAATCGTACTACATCCCAAAGCCAAGTTCGTCGTCGATGAAATCTTCTAGCCATCGTCCAGGATCGCCAGTGCACGGGGATGCTCTTGATGGCGACCATGGGAACCAGTCGAACAACCTAATGAGCATGGGCAATGACGCTCCATCGATGCACATGATGCATGAAGGGAAAATGGAGCAGCACGAGCAGCAGCACAACATCGAGCAGACGCAAGATAGCCACCTCGAAGGATCCAAGCAGGCGTCGTCGTCGTCGGATTATGAACCACGCGTCGACTCATCTATGCCACTCAACGCTCCACAGTCGGCGGAACCCGATAGCAACACCAACCAAGGTGCCTCCGAGGCGACACGACAACCGGCAACAGAGATGAGTCCGCACAACGAGACGTCTCAGTCATCCTGTTCTTCTTCGGTGCAGTCGCCAATGATGGACGCTGCGCCGGCAACTTCATTATCCGACAAGCATAGCGATAGTTTAGATTCGGAGAAGGGTTCAGTCAAATCCGAGTTTGAGGAGACTCCCGACAAGAGGTCACACTCGGAAGCAGTCGACGATGGGTCTTCTTCGTCAAGTCCGCACAAGCGCCAGCGGATGCTGGTCTGAGCTTGCGCAAGTTGACTACGGAGCGGGCATCACGCTGAAGGCGCTTGACCCTCGGCTCCAGTATCTCTTGTTGCGTGTCTATCTAGAGCAGAAGGTAAAATTGCATCCATTTCCTCTCAGCGGAGCAACCAAAAAGAGAAGAGCACGCTGTCTTGTAAGGTAGTGACAATAAAAAAATAATTAGAAAAAAGGAAAACGGAAATGGGACCATTTTCCGTCACCACTGCCTTGAGCAGAGAATATCGCGGGAACGCATTGAGCGCTTCTCCCGCACAGGACTCTTCCTAAAGCTGACTCGCTGCTTCCGACACTTCCTGTTCCAGGCTGTACAAGGATTTCCATTGATCGCTCGACAGTGAAATGCCTTTCTTGCCTGGTTTGGCAACCCCATCCTGGTCGTAGTACTCTCTCAGATCAATGAGCACAGCAGCTCGAAAGAACCGAACGGTGATCCTTCGCTTGGAAGATAGCTACGTAAACGATCGATAACCACCAACGAATGATGCGTCAGAAATAATCACACACACACAGAAATCTGTGGCATTTCGCAAAACGGCGACAGCAATACACCTGCTTACCGTGAAAGCAATCGAACGCTCTTTGCTGTCGGATGCGATGCGTTCGCTCACCTCCGCCAAGCTTTGCTCGTCAACATTGTCATCTCGCACAAGCTCAATCGCTTCATCGATAGCAGGAGACAAGCGCTGCAACGATGTCCACTGATCTTGCGACAGCGAAATCCCTGTGAAGAAACAGACCAGACAGCCCAATGCACATCAGTCGCTGCAACGACGACGCAGACTGCGGTTCGCATGGCGTCCTGTGCATTGCATGCAGTTACCTTTTTTCCCCGGCTTGGACACGCCATTGTCGTCGTAATACTCGCGGATATCGATCAACACAGCTGCTCTCCATCTACGAACCGTCACTCGACGCTTCGCAGACAGCTCAAACACAACTCCTTCCTGCTCATCTCCCTGCTGCTGCTGCTTCCCGACCGTTTTGCTGGCCACCGCGCGTGCTTTCGTCGCCGCTGTCTTCTTCCAGCCACCAGTCGTCGCTGGCTTTTGCTGCTCACTCGGCTTACTCCAGCTGCGAGTCGTCGAGAGCTTGTCCTTCGGTTCAGCATTTGTTGCTGCTGTTGTTGGTGTCGCAGCAGTCGACTGCTTCTTGGAGAGCATCTCACTCAGCGACCACGCCGCGGACGCGCCATGCACCTCCTCTGCGATCTGCTTGGCGCGCTTCCACTGAGGCGCGCTGCCGGCTTCCTTTGTCTGCTGCGGTCGCGCTTGCGGTGGTTGTTGCGCTTGCGCCTTGCGCTTCTGCAATGCCGACGCGAACATGCTGCCTTTTTCGTATGCTGGACCCGCCTTCCGAGCTGTTGATTCGCGCGTCCGAAGTGAATGCGCAGGTTCCTCCCGTTGCAATTGGAAAACAGCAACAAAAAACGCGCTAAATGGCACCGTTAAACGAAATGCACTGGATCCCCTCAAGTCGCAACCAAGCAAGCATCTGCCTGTCCTTTCTTCGACTGAACCCAGAGTTGCACTCGAGCTGCAGACTGCGTTTGGGACTCCCAGTCGATCCTGCTGTTTTCCCTCCCTTTCATTCGACAACAAACACTGCCACCAGCGAAAATAAATAAAAAAGAGAACGACTGAAACCAAAGATGTGATGCACAAGACTATTCTGGGGTGATCGACATTTGCAGAGTGGTGGTCGTTGCTATTTGCCGACTTTCCTTCATTCGAGTTGCAGCTTGAGGGGGAACCCGAAGCGCGTGCCTTGCGACCGATCAGCCATTTGATTGGCCACTTCCTGCTTTTCTGGATTAGCATGGAGGGGGATGTTCGATGGACTTTACTGCCCACGTGAGGAGTATCGGTGTGTGTGTGCAGGTGTGCAGGTGTGCGGGTGTGTATTTGGTATTGTTGAGTGGATTGGCTGGGGATCACTTCATTCCCCTCCATACACACAACGCGAACGAGGTGAGTGTGCTTGAGGTCGTCGCAATGGGACGCATTGGACGCCGTTGGTTGCTGTCTCTGTGCCGATGCGGGTTCGATATTATTTTGTTGTTGTTCGCTTTTCTATGCGTGTTTGTATGGGATCGAGGATGCTGCGCTTGTCGTATTGTAAAGCTGCACGCGCGCTGACAACGATGTGGAGGTTGGCGTGCATCAGTGTGCGGATGTCACTAATTCTTGCTTTCTCTCTCTGTGTGTGTGTATGCCAAACTAGTAGTCTCGCTGTCCCTATCCCACCTCTGCATATCGTGCATTGACGACGATTTTGATCCGATCGTCCTTTCCAAACGCGCAGCTTGCAGCAGGACGTTGGCGGTGTGCGTTTCTTGGGTGATCCATTTCAGCGTCATATATACTGCATAGAACGATGGATTTCGACGATGAGATGTCGGGGCTTCAGATCGAAGACCTTGGCGAGTATTTCCTGCAGTCCGATATTGGCGACAGCTGGAAAGGTTTCTCGCTTGGGTACGTCGAAGAAGAGAAAGCGGCTCCGTCCGCACAGCAGCTCCAACAGCAGCAGCAGCAGCACAATAATGCAGCTGGTTTGTCCCAGGCGATGCGCTTTGGCGCTTCCATGTCGACGACTACTAGTGCACCTATCGCAATCCCGAGTGCAGCGCAGAATCATTCCCAGCAGCAGCAACAGTTCACGTCTCCGCCGATGGCGAGTTTCTCCGAGATGCTCAAGCACGGCAGCGCGTTCAGTCTTGGGTCGCCACGCCAAGACTTTTCGTTTTCGCCGGCGCTGTTCGCGTCTGCTGCGAACTTACTGAAAGTAGATTTAGGTGCAGCCGATAGCAAAACGGCCGCCGACCACATGGAACTCTCAAATTTCAGCTTGGATGCACTAAAGAAGTTGCCGCAACAGCAGCAGCAGCAGCAACAACAGCACACCCCGAAGGCAGCCGATTTCGCGAAAACGTGCGTAGCGCTCTTGTTGGACTGCTTGAAGCATTGGGCTACCCGTGTTTCTCACAGTGTCGCTGATGTGGAATATTTTGTTGCTTTGATTGGACAGCTTGGCGGTGAAACCTTCTCCAGCGAAGACTCCTACGCCAATCTGCCAGAATATCCTTGGCGGGGAAGAAAAGCTAGGTCCAAGTAAAGTTGCCGAGTCTCCTATTTACGGCAACACCGCGAAACGGTACGGAATGCTCCGCGAGCTGCTCCTCGTCTTTGTTGCTCTGCGGTTGAGCTGTGTAAAATGGAATCGCTGACGGTTTGCGCTACCGAATGGAATGGACAGCACTTTCGATGAGGTGGACGACTCTTGTAGCATGGACAGCTGCTCAACCATCGCTCAACCAGAAGATGATCGCGGCTACAGAAAGAAATCGCGTGAGAAGATGAGACGACAGGAAGTCAACGTCAAGGTACGCTTCGAATCCCTTGCAGCACTATTTCGGTATTGTGAGGAGCGTCTAACGCGGTGTTTCCCTCCATGCGCAGTTTGATGAGCTGGTGGACCTGCTTGGGTTATCTAATAGAGTGCGCAAGAGCGCAATTTTGCAAGAAGCTGTCTCTGCTATCAAGGTACGGGACTTTCGTGGTCGTCGTCTTCTGTGGCTACTGGCGATAGTAGCTAACACGAACTTGCATATACTCCGCAGAGCTTGAAGCGAGAAAGAGATGAGATGCGTCGGGACCGCGATCGTCTCCAACACGAAGTTAGCAAATTGGCGACGTGCCTCCAGTATTCCCACCTCGGCTCCGTGGCTGCCGCCAATGCAGTCGCAATGACCCAAGTGCCCCACCATCTATCACACTTGAGCTCCTCCTCTACACAAATGTCGCAAATGAGTAACTCAAATGCGAACACCCTTTCGAGCGTCCCCCATGCACTCCAGGTGCAGTGTGCGCCGGTAAGCCTTCAATAAGAACAACTGGGCTGTGCGACTTTGGTCTCGTGAATGCCCTTACGAGTTTGTTTGCTGGTGTTTAGGGTGGTGCCTGTTTCCCGATTGGTTCTGGATTTGGGAATCTTCCGTCGAGTTCGTCTTCATCTGCCTTAGGAGCTTCGACATCGACGTCGACATCGACGAAGATTGCACCAAAGATGGTCAAGCCCGCGCCTGCGTCTCCATTTTCGTCCAACATTACCATGAAATAGAAGAAGTTTTGTCCCTCCCAGATCCGAGATCAGTCCCCCAATGAATACAGCTAAAGATTGTGAAATAGACGAGTCCAGACGGCGGCTAAAGAGAGAGAGAATGAAAAGGGAAAAGGTATCTCCACAACATGCCTGGTTAAAACGCTTGACTGGTCTAATCCTCACGTCTGATAGCTTTAAAAGAAGTGAAGAAAAGGTGCCTGTCCCACGACTTCGGACTGCCGCTCACTCACTTTCCGAAGATGCTCTTCGACCAACCTGCGAGCCATTTCTTGCGTAGCCTTGAGCTCCGAATGCAGCGCTGTCGGTCGCACAACGTTCACGCCTGCTGTCGACGAAAGCGCTGCGTTTTTGGCGGGAGGAGGACGCAACACGAGATCTTTCCGATCCGCACCACAGTGCATTTGCGTATCATACAGTCGTTTCATTTGCTGCTCCAGCACTCGCTGGTCGTCGCGACTTTCACTCGTGGGTCGCCTCCTCCGTGCGGAATGCAGCGGCGATATCGTCGTATTCAACGGCGATGGCGATGTGGGTGACATCAAAGACACCGCTCTCTCCACAGCGGATCGACTTGTCATTGGCGGCGAAGGGAACTGCAGCCTCAATCGTTCCGGATAGTCACTCGCCAAGGTGTGCGAGTTTTCGAAAATGAAGTTCTTTGCGCACGTGGAGAGCATCCTCGGCGACGTAATCGCCGTCATGATCTCCTGGTCGACTCGAGACGCTGGGCTCATGGGGACGTATGGAGCTCTATCGAACTCGAGCACTTTGGTGGCGCGCAGGTGTGGCAAATAGGGTGCTGCGCTCGCACAGAGCAATGGCGATGCTCCCGAGGTGGTTGCCAGCAGTGCGGCTTCTGCCTGTGCTTCCAGGGCTTTCCGCGCGAACTGCTCCTTTTGCTCATCTTCCGCAAAGTTGTCCTGCGATTGGAGCAGCACCACGTCTTTCTTCAGCGCCTCTTGCTTTTGGAAGGTTTGCTTCGCTGTGCTATATCGCGACTGACGGTGCTGTTTTTCGTGTCGACACATTGCCCTCACGTGCTGGTACAGAGACGACTGCACCGAGCCCATGAAGCTCCTGGCGTCGACTTCCTTGAGCACATACAGCTCGACGCTTGCCGATGCGGCCACCGCGCTGTACGTCGCCCTCGTGTCCGGCTCGATCAGTGCCTCCAGCGCAACAATCTCCGTGGCGCCAAGCGTTTGCAGCTCGATATTCATCTGTATCCGGTGCCTCGGTTTCTTCCGTGTACTTTGGTTTGTGTCGTCACTGTGCGGTGGTGGCGCAAGATCGATGAGTTTCGTGAGTTTGATCGCGCCGCTCAGCACAAAGTAACAGCTTGTCAGCACGGAGGAGCCTTCAACCACGAGCTGGTCGCCAAACGCGAGTTTGCGCTTCTCGATAACGTCAGCCACCGTGCTCAGCCGATGCCGCTGCCAGTCCTTGAACAGCGACACGCGCTGCACAAAGTTGATCTTTTGCGATTGCTCGAAGAACTGCTGGTGGTATTTCTTGAGCGTTCTTCTGTAGATCTCCTTCGGCAGCTCACAGACTTCACACGCACCCACAGCGATCGCAGACGCCGTCCGGATCGCATCGTTTGTGAACATCGCCGTCTCGCCAAAGCCCTCCCCCGTGCGGTACGCGAACACGCGCTTGCCGAGTTGGCTCAAGTCAGGCTTCCCCTGGATCCTTCCCATGCGTCGAGTCCCCTGCACGTCCTTCAGTTGGCTTTTCGACGAGCCAACGAACACAGCGACCGTGCCATGGAACAGGAAGTAGAAAATCTCGCCGATCTCGCCTTCAAAGAACAGCGCTTCGCCGTCCTGGTACTGCCGGAACCGCACGTACTTCATGGTCTCGCGGATCGACGTGTCGTCGACGCCGAGGGGGAACGTCTTCGTCTGCATCTGCCTCGCCCAGATCACGAGTAAGTCCAAGTCGCCGCGGGAAAACTTCGCTGCCGACAGGGTCGCATCGTCATGCTTGTTGCCAGCGCGAGGGGACGTGACACTCAGAGCTGCATTTTCCATTGCGGTCCGTGAAGACTCCATCATCAGCAGGATCTTCCGCGCTTCTTCGTTGATGTCCATGGTCTTTGTGAGCTGGAGCGAGTCCGTGCTCGCCTGCAGGATCTCCTTCCAGCGTCGCAACCCCGCTGCTTTCCTGCGATGCTCCCAGAGAGCCAACGTTGCCTGCATGAAGAGCATCCCCCTGTCGTGGCTCTCGCTGCTGATGCACTTCACGAGATTGTCGAGTCCATCATCACCGGCATTCAGCACGAAGCTCATGCGGAAACTCCTGGCAGACTTCTTGAGCACTCGCTTGCTTGGACCATTTGACTGGTTGTTTCCCATCGATCCTCGAAGCGAGGGGCTGCTTGGTTGTGCGCTGCAACGCTGCAGTCGACCTTCTCGATCCTGCTCGATCGTCCGACCGCGTGTGAGCAGACTCGTGTACGGCACGTTCGCGACAGAGGACTCCTCGTGCAATGGATCGAGTTCCTCTTCATCGGAGGAGTCGTCCGATTGGTCTCCTGCTGTGGAGACTGTGGGCAACGCTGGCGTCGTCGTCATCGTTGTCCCGAGAATCTCGCACAAGCTGCTCCTAGTGTGAGAAGATGGCCAAGACTCTCGCCTCCCAGCGCCAAAGCTGTCGAGCGAAGAGCAGACAGAGGAGGAGACTGCAGCAAGTCGACGACACACAACGTCAGTACGGAAAAGCACAAATGCGCTAATTATATACCCACTCACACTTGCTTCATTTCCATCACACTCGCAATGCATTGCGTTTCGATTTCAGCTCCCTTCCCAAGTCAAGAATAGCCACGAGCTGCTGGAGCGCACACATCTACGACGCACATGGATGCAGGCATATCGAGAGAGACTAACGACGAGCAAAAGTGCCTTTCGCAATCGAATTCGGAGCAACAACAGGCACGTCGAGTAGTACTAAAGATCTTATATTCGGGTCTGTTATTCGCTGCGTGACGACGCTGGAGCAGTACCGTCCGTTCACCGCACGACTTTCCTGCACCAAATGCTTACTTGCGGGAGGCATCGAAGGTTTCCTTGACCTTGTCCATGAAGTCTTCGGTGTACAAGTAGTGGTCTGGGGTGACGTTCGAGCCGTGGATGCAGATCGCCAAGTCCTTGGTCATGTGGCCGGCTTCAACGGTCTTGATCACAGCGGCTTCGAGACCCAAGGTGAAGTCAACGAGCTCTTGGTTGCCGTCCAACTTGCCGCGGTGGGCGAGACCACGGGTCCAGGCGTAGATCGACGCGATTGGGTTGGTCGACGTCTTCTTGCCCTTTTGGAATTGGCGCCAGTGACGGGTGACCGTGCCGTGCGCAGCTTCGGCTTCGACGGTCTTGCCATCAGGAGCGACAAGCACCGACGTCATCAAACCGAGCGAGCCGTACCCTTGGGCGACGATGTCGGATTGCACATCCCCATCGTAGTTCTTGCACGCCCACACGAAGCCACCATCCGACTTCAACGCTTGGGCGACCATATCATCGATCAAACGGTGCGTGTACGAGATGCCGACGGCGTCGTACTTGGCCTTGAACTCGCTTTGGTACACTTCTTCAAAGATGTCCTTGAAGCGACCATCGTACTTCTTGAGGATCGTGTTCTTCGTCGACAAGTACAAGTCTTGCTCCTTGCTCAACGCGAACGAAAAGCACGACTTGGCGAAGCCGTAGATCGATTCGTCGGTGTTGTACATCGCCAAGCCGATGCCTGGTCCCTTGAAGTCGTACACTTCGAACGTTTGCTTGTCGCTGCCGTCGGCAGGGGTGTACACCACTTCGAACTTGCCTGGACCTGGGGCGATGAAGTCCGTGGACTTGTATTGGTCCCCAAAGGCGTGACGTCCGACGACGATCGGCTTTTCCCAGCCTGGCACAAGACGTGGCACGTTCGAGATCACGATCGGCTCACGGAACACGGTGCCGTTCAAGATGTTACGGATCGTGCCGTTTGGCGAGCGCCACATCTTCTTCAGCTTGAACTCTTCGACACGTTGCTCGTCTGGGGTGATGGTCGCACACTTGATACCGACGTTGTGTTCCTGGATGGCGTGGGCGGCATCGATGGTCACTTGATCGTTCGTGGCGTCACGGTGTGGGAGTCCCAAATCGAAGTACTCGATGTTCAAGTCCAAGTATGGGTGGATGTACTACAGATTCACATACAACAGCGGCGGCGGGGGTGCGTTAGACTCTCTTCCCCTTTCCATCCCATCCATCCGTGCGACCAGTCAGATGAACAAAAACACACCTTTTCCTTGATTTGCGACCAAATCACGCGGGTCATTTCATCACCGTCAAGTTCGACGATTGGCTTTTGCACAACAATCTTGGACTTGCTGGCAACTGTTTACACACACACACACACACATAGAGCTATCAGCACCCTCGCGTCTGTCGTAGCAGAGCATGGCGTGCACGTACATCCACGGCGGGAGCCGGCGGCGGCGACAGTTCGGAGCGACTTGGAGAACATCTTGAGCTTCTGCTTCGAATCGGAGAATGAACGAATGGTCCAAGCAAACAAAACCTGAAACCGAACCAAACGCACGCGCAAACCTCCCAAGCAGAGACCGACTTGCGCCGCAAACTAACGAGCACCCTACGCTTCGATCCCTTCCCCCCTTTCCCCCTCTTCCCCCTCCACACCCACAAAACCAACCGAAGCGCGTGCCGTCCACCTCCACTTACAAGAAGCAAGGTGTACGCTCAAGCTCCACTGCCCCTAGCCCTCTACAAATCAGACCATCCCAAGTTATCTTCCAACGTAAGCTCATCATCTCTTGCTCGAAACCCGAGCCCTCTTAAACACCCCTTTTTATATTGACACGCAATAAAGCCCTTTATTAGGAGACGACATCGGTTCCGACACACCACGCTTTATTAGGGACAACACTCACACTGACAAGTTGAAGGAGTGACCCATCTCAACCCATTCAGTCACAACGACCACAAACTTGGATCGGTGCAGGCATTCGTGTGAACGTCACTTTGGTTTACATTTTTTGATTGTTTGAAAAGGAAAAAAGAAAAGAACTCACGCAACACGCACTTTCGTCGCCTTCCATTCTCCTCACTCTCTCTCTCTGCGTGCATTTCTGTGTTCTGGAATATTGCGGTCATCTATTTAAAAGAAATGGGACTGGGCTTCGGGGGTGCCATCGCTGTCGCTCGGAGCACTCGACTCGATTTCTCGATCGTCCGACAGCGTTGATGGCTCTGGATGCTCAAGTGGAGTGGAAGGCGCGACGTCGTCTAGAGGAGTCGATGGAGACAGTGGCGTCGATGGAGGACTGCCAGGACTGCCAGGACTGCCTGGACTGCCTGGACTAACTGGGCTTCCAGGACTACTTGGACTCTGAGCACTACGTGGGGACAGTGACAACTTCAGAACCGATGGAGGCGGGGTTGCACTGTCGCTCCCTTTGCTTGGAGAAGATTTGGTCGACGCCACTGACGTCTGTTTCGCTAGCGACACTGGAGACAATGGGATGTCATCGCCATCGCCGCCATCGTTCACATACTCCTCTTCGAGGTATTCTTCGTCTTCGGCAATCGTATCTGGCTGGAAATCGCCCGATTCTTCATCAAAGTTCATATTAGCCATATTCGGATTCCAGCCATCGAGTCCCTGGTAGGAGAACCGATCAAAGTGCTTTTGCTCTGAAGGAGACGATGGGAGCGAGACGGGAGAATCAGGCATCATTTCTTCGCGAGCTTCACGCATCTTCGCAATCGCACGTGTCAGATGGCTTTCATCGGTAACATCTTCCAAACGATGTGGAGGACGAGGCACCTCCACGGTCTTCTTAAGAAGTCCTTCCCAATCCATGTCCGAGAAGAACGGGTGGGACTTGATTTCTTCGACGCCCTCAGGACCGCAGCCTAAACGATGCGCTGGATCCTTCGTCAGCAACTGCATGATCAAGTCTTTCGATTCTGGCGTGAATCGGTCGCTGAACACTGGCTCCTCCTTCAAGATCTTTTCGAACAGGATGGTTGCGACGTTGTGTCGGAACGGAGAGTCCCCTTGAATCATTTCGAACGCGAGGATACCGAACGCCCACCAATCGACAGCTTTACCGTACCCTTCCTTCAAGATCAGCTCCGGCGCCAAGTATTCGCACGTGCCGACAAACGAACTGGTGCGCTCATTATCGTCCATTTCTTCCTTCGACAAACCGAAATCTGTGCAGGCAACATTGCCGTCCGCAGTGATGACAATGTTCTCAAGCTTCAGGTCGCGATACAAAATGTTCAATCCATGCAAGTGAGCGATCGCCAACAGAATCTGAGCCAAGTAGAAACGGGCTCGCTTGATACTGAATCGACCGCGTCGACGCAACACTTGGCGCAGTGAACCTCCGCTGTAGTAATCCATCACCATGTAGAGCTTGTCCTGATTCTGGAATGCATACTTCAACTGCACAATGTACGGATGGTTTGCTTCTTGAAGAATGCGGCG
Source organism: Globisporangium heterothallicum (assembly GCA_023334155.1). Taxonomy (NCBI): domain Eukaryota; phylum Oomycota; class Peronosporomycetes; order Pythiales; family Pythiaceae; genus Globisporangium; species Globisporangium heterothallicum. Next base: position 12,902 of record JAASGH010000070.1, on the reverse strand, counting down.
TTCCGCCATCGTCTGCGTCACAAGATCCTTGTTCATCACCCAGTCTTTCTTCAACACTTTCATTGCATACAGACCGCCAGCATCGGCGCCATCCTTCTTTTGCACCAGCAGCACTTTACCACACGCACCGCGACCAATCACAGTGACCAACTCAAAATCGTTCACAGACATCTTCCCAGGTTTCGCCGAGCCACTAAAGACGCTTTCTTTCTCTCCCGTACGCACGGCGCGTGGTCGAGACCAGTGGATGAGCGACGGCAGCGCACGGCAAGTGAGACACAGACGCACTTGGCCCTCGTGGCGGGTGTTCTCTACCGACGAACACTTTTCACAACATGGGTTCTGACAGGTGCGGCAATGGCGACGCCAGCGACGCATGTTGAACGCGTTTTTGCAGACGTAGCAGCTTTTCTCGACACCATTGTTGACATTCTTTACCCGGAATCCCGACCAGCGCGCTTTGAAGCTTGCGTACACCGAGTCGACGACAGCTTGGAGCACATCCACATCGGATTCGTCTGTGCCCGCCGACAGCACCACACACCCGAGATCGTGCTCGCGCGACTTGATCCGCGCAAGCGCGACATCCACCGACGCGATGTACGCGATGCACCATTGCGCCGTCAGTTTGCGCAGCACATAGGAGTCGTCCGAGGAGAGTCGATGCGTCGACTGCACAAACGCAACGCCACTGATATGCCGCTGCATCTCCTTCACGTGCGTCCGCAGCGTTTCGACAAACAAGCTGCCCCCATCTCGATACGCGACCACAAACACGTGCGTCGCTCTTGACGTCAGCACGTGGTTGCGCCATCCTGTAATAAACCGGTTCACGGCGCTTTTCATCTGTGTGCATGTGAAGCAACAGGATTGAGTTCGTCGCTCGAGGTTCTAGCCGTGAGTTTCTGCCTACAAAGTACGTACATCGATGTCGCCCGAGTGCACCGAATCTTTGAACACGTCGTCGTACAGGACGATCCCGAGTTTATCTTCTTTGGCTTTCACGATGTACGGCAACATCGATCCCAGACTGCCCTTAATGATCCCGCCGCCTGCACACAAAGTGCAACACACATCCCATCACTACAACAGCCACAGAATATTGCAAACGCGTCCTATCTCATCCGCACCTTCGTGGCCGGAACGGACACAGAGCTTGGAGCTCCAAATGCCCGCGGGGGAACCGTCGCTGTCCCCAATAAACACCACCAGGCGGTCCGAGAACATCGCGGTGCGCGACAAAAACACACTCGATTGGATCGATGGATCGTCCTGCAAATGTGCACACATTAAATGTGAGTTTCTCGCACGTGGATGGTTGATATGAGGCACATGCAAACGCGAACCGAATCTACACTTTCGTTCGCGTCGTATGGACAGATGCTTACATGGGACGTCGTGACTTCGTGGAAGGTCTCCATCATCTCTCTCATCTTGCCCTGCACATTTGTCGTCGCGGCTTCCAAGAGTCCTCCGGGCGGTGGAAGTGGCGGTTCAGGCGGTTCGACATACGACGTGCGCGCATTGCGGATCATCCCCGCCGAGGGGGACTCGTCGTTCTCCCGCGGCGCCGAGTCTTCGCGATCGCGGTACTGCTGGTGGAGTTCCGCGTCGTCGTGGAAGTCCACGTCGCCGCCATTGTCCCCGCCGCTGCCCGGTTCGCCAGGTTCCCCGACTCCGCTACTGTTCTCGGTGTCTTCGTCGGCGCCACTGCCAGACGCGCCGCGGTTGAAAATGCTGAAATTGGACTTCGTGAAGCTCAGCGCGACGCTTTTCCGGCGCACCGCGTCGCGGATCGCCGCGATCGGCACGGGCGACTTCTTCATCGGCGCCATATTCGTCCCTCCTCTACTGCTATTATGATGCTGTGGAGAGAACACGTACGCAACTGGACACGCAGGTAGGATAGGCAAGATGGCTCCCCTTTCTCTCTCTCTCCCTCCCTCACTCTCACTAATACTCTCTCTTGCTTTGTGTGGCTTCGCTTCTTCGCGCGCTCTTCTCTTGGGTTCTGTGGGTGATTGAATTGAACGCCACCCAAAAATACGAGCAACACAACACCACACCGGTCCGCACTTTTTCTCTCGTTCTTCCTCTCTCTCTCGCTTTGCTGCGCTTTCGACGCAGTTGTCCGCCAGGTGGCTCCACAGCTTTCGTTTCGTTTCCCTCCCCTGATTTTGCTGTCGAGAGGGAAAGTCTGGACGCATGTGCGTACAAAAGGAGGATGGGACCATTTGGACAATCAGCAGCTGCCACACTCCCCCTCACACAAAACAGCAAGAAAAGGGAAAAAAAGAAAAAAAGTGTATTGACGGGGAATGGGTAGGTGTGTGTCGCTTGTACGTACAAACGCGAGATCGTCCATGTCGTGCGTACATTTGCTTGATTTCGTTTGTGTGAGCGGTTGTGGAAGTGGGGGACACTTGGGTCTTTTATGTCTCAGGTGGGTTCAAACGAGAGCTCATATTTGCGTCGACGCGGGTCTTACCCACTCCGGACGCGTACAACTGTATCAAACATACAAAGTGTGAGTGTGAGTGCATTCCTCACGGTTTCGTTTAAAACATATCCACACAATATCGGTATTCTACCGGTCAATGTGTGTACCCATTTGAGAACTGGGAGCAAACTCTGCTGACATGTATCCATCATGCGTCCGTTCGCGAGCAGCATATACTATTTCGAAGCGTCTTCGCGTTATCATCATTTCGAACCGAAACGTCCCACCTCGGTTGGATGTGCACTCGACTGCCCGCAGCGAAACACATCATCCTGAGCGCACAAAGTGAAGATCGCCACAGAATAGTCTATCTACACGAAGAGGTTGTATTGCCTCTGGGTTTATTGCGGTCTCTCTCTCTCTCTCTGATACCATACAATACGTTCCGCTCGCACGTATTCGATCGTCCCTACGATAACGACGTGATGCCAAGGTTGAACAGATCCGCCCACGACAGCGTCTGTGGATACACCAACCGTGCCGTCTGCTTCACGGTCGTGCCCTCGATCTCGTAGACGTAGATATTCTGGTACCGGAAACGCAGGATTTTCATCAACAGAATCGCCCAGAAGTCATCGGTTTGCATGAGGAACTTGCTGTTCGCAATCACAAACCCATTCCCGTAGATACCATCGGCGGAGGCGTGCTTCACACCTTTGATGAACAGGCAGTTCTCATAGTCTGCCAGGTACCCAAAGCGGTTCTGCAACTCTGCGCCGGTCGCGAGCTCAAAGATCGTGAGTTTACGTTGCAGTGCGAGCAATGCCTCTTCGTTCCCCGACGCACCCGAAGTTGCCGTTGCGCGAGAATGCTGGATGTGGATGAGGTCTGGATAGTAGTGGCGGTAGATTTTCTTTGCGATGATGTACGCCACGACGACAATCAGTCCAGTGAACACGGGAAAGAGCATCTTCATCACAAAGGATCCAGAGCGATTCTCCAAGTGGCGCGTGCTCCAAAAGAACATGGGGGAGATCAGCTGCTGGTACTTGTTGTCTGTCGCGATCCCACCAACGTACTGATTGTATGCGTGGATCTGCACGCTTTCCACGATCGATGGAAACAGGTTCAAGATCCCGTGGCGACTCTCGTACGCAATCTCAAAAGTGATAAAGCCCAGCACCGGGTCCACGCGCTCTCTGAAGAGGATCCCAAGAAGACCGCAGAGCGTGACGTAAATCGACCGTAAATCCGCTTCCACGACTTCACTGAGCACGGTGATCTCCTCGATGGGGGTATACTTGTTGGCATCGCTCAGACAAAACTCGTGCACCGCCCAAAACTCGTCCATGTACCACGAAAAGAGCACCAAGAAGCCGCGGAGATGCAGCACATCGTACACGGCGACAAACGCGTCGCCGATCCACAGCTTGCCCATCGTCAGCTTGCGGCACGTGACGAAGCCGAGGATGACGATGTTCGAGATCAACGCGATCGCGAGCAAGAGCTGCAGCAGGTGGACCCACGCCCACGAGTTGCGCAGCCCAGGTTTGTTGCGCCACTGGGACGTCGTGAGCGCTTCGATGGGGGTACTTGGGAGCACCCAAATGTGCGTGTTGATGTTCGCCTGCTCCGTTTCGGCTTTGATGTAAAACCCCGAGCGCAACGCGGTCTCGACGTACTTGAAGATCTCCTTGCGACCCGTAGCCGGGATGATGCGAAGGCGCCACAATCCGTATTCGGTTGTACTCACGTAATACGCAGCGCGGAAGTTGAACTTCTCGAACGGGTAGCCGATGGAGATGATGAAATGGTGATCCGCTTGCTCGGCTTGTAAATCACTGATAAACGTGAGCGTCGCGACGGCCGCGGGACCCTCCCCGGTCTGGCTCGAAATCTTGTAATCCTGATTCGACATCATCAGACGCAGCATCGAGACACGATCGGGATCGTTTCGATTGCGCACCAAGAAGTGGAAATTGCCGACCGTGCTGTAACTGAGCAGGATGAGCCGGTTCGAGCAGTCCACGACGGGGAGGATCAGCTCAATGTCGTCTGGGTCGAGAAACGTGAGGTTGTAACTCACGTCGGAGACCACGGCGTCGTACACGGAGCGCATGAACGCATCGGTGTAGATCCTCTTCATCTCCGGTGGGAACGCAGGACAGGGCGTGTACGAATGTCCTGATTCCGTGAGGAACAGCGTGCCGTTCCGCGGACTCGTATCGTCTTGCAGCATCGTCTTCACCATGGGGCTTGCTCGCAGCGTCGTGGTTCCGATCGCTTCGGCCATGTACTTCACCGTCGATGCTGGTTTCGGCGCGGGGGAAAGCGCCTTGCCCACGAGCAGATCGAGTGTCGCGGTTGTCGCTTGGATGCACGTGGTGATGTACAGAATCGCGCACGTGACGATCATCAGCCGGTGCACATGGTGCCACACGCGCCAGAATGACAAGCCTTTCTCCTTGTCCGTCGTGTGCTTCAGATGCAATTTCACGGGCGACGCGCCACCGTGCTGGTTGTTGACGTGACTATGGTTCGCATGGTTGCCGTGGTCGTTGTTCCCCACAGGGTGGTCTTCCAGCGCCGTGAGCTGCTGCGTGTCGAAGGCGTCCTTCCCCATGTCTTCGCAACTTGTTGTCCTTGGCGATGCTTTGATGCTGAACGTGGAGCGAAGGTACCGCGTTCGTACGCGAGCTGTTTCACACCCACGTGGCACAGCAACGCAAACGCCATCTATTTATTCGCAGACCCCTCTCTCAAATCGAAGCTATAGCAAGCACAGTCTCGAAGAGTCATTGTGTATGCGTGTGGGAATGGACTCGTCCACATGTTCGCAGCGTCCGTTTCGAAAACTGAACAGACGCATGTTCTGTTTTGTGCGCTTTCTGGAAAAAGAAGCAAATAGAGGTCCGATATGGCAAATAGTTTCCGAGAAAGGGAACCACAAAAGCGACAAAAAAGCATTTGTGCACTCGAACCTCCCGGATGACCGACAAGTCTCACATTCACCAAAACAAATCCCCCAAAAAGCTCCTTATTCCAATGAACTATCAAACTGACTGATTACTCATGGACTCAGACTGGTCGGAGTCGGAGAACCTGATTCGAGAGCTGACTACGAGGCGTCTCGACGAAGAAACTTCCTCACCAGCTCCAAACTCGATCTCTACGGCTTTACGGGAGACCACCGAGCACAGGAGAGAGAATGGCGGCGAGCGTGCGCAACACCGCGATCAAACGCATACAAGGGGTACGTGCTTGCGGTGTGCTGGACGCTCGCGCCGCTTCTTCTGCGTCTGCGCCTTCGAATGAGTTCATTTGTGTGTGTGTGTGCTGTCATGAACGCTAGGATGTGCGCGAGATGATGACCAATCCGAGCGACCAGTATGTCGCAGCACCCCTGGAAGTACGTTATGTCGTGCTCTTTGCAGCCACTCCGCTCCGTCCTGCATATAGATTTGGCGCACGGTCTTGACCGTTCTGTGTGCGCCACGCCTTTTGTTGCAGACAAACATGTTTGATTGGCATTTCACGCTGCGTGGACCGCGCGACACGGAGTTCGAAGGCGGCATTTACCACGGTCGCATCTTGCTGCCGTCAGATTACCCATTCAAGCCACCAAACATCATGCTGCTCACGCCCAATGGCCGCTTCGAAGTGCGAAAGAAGATTTGTCTGAGTATCTCGGCGCATCATCCCGAGGAGTGGCAGCCAGCATGGGGAGGTATGGAGACTCACTCTGTTGACGTGTGGAGCGCTTTTTCCATGGTCGTTTGAGATGGACGTGCGCTGATTGGTTTGGGTTGTATGTGTGTGTGTGAATAGTCCGTTTGATTCTCGAAGCGCTGATTAGTTTCATGCCAACAAAGGGGGAAGGCGCGATCGGTGCCTTGGATTTCCCTCCAGAAGAGCGCAAGCGACTCGCCAAGCAGGTATGGCGGCGATCCTGGACTTCGGTGCTGAAACCTAAACAAGGCTGTCGAGATGTAGGTGGTTCTGATGTGTGTGTGTGTGTGTGGTGTTGTTTTCCCCGCACTAGTCTGCAGGTTACAAGTGCGACACCTGCGGTAAAATCGCCGATTTGTTACCGGAACTCCACCAGCAGGACGACGAAGCGAGTGAAGGGGACAAGAAACCTTCCAAGTACGCGGCTCAAATCGCGCAGCTTCACATGCACAGCTTAGAGCCTGCTGCTGCCAGTGACTCTGAGAAACAGCCATCCGAGACAGCAAGTGGAGTTGCACGATCCGAGCAAAGCGCATCGAAAAGTGAGAGCCCTGGCTCTTCTCCAGCAGGCGAGACCAAACCCAGCGCAGAGAGCGCTCCGCGTGGGATTGGATCTTCAGCAGCAACCACCGCGGCTGAACCAGAAGCAGCAGCAGAAGTGACAGCTGCGTCACCACAAATCGCTGCGACGCATAGCGAACCGAGCAGCGTGGACACGCTGTTGCACTACTTCATGGTCGCGTGCCTTGTCGCGCTCTTGGCGCTTCTGTACAAGAAGCTTCTGAAAATGCAAGGCGTTCTGCAATAATGGTGCGTCGCACGGTGTTCGAAGCTATCAGCGGGATAGTCTTCCAACGTGTCCATTTTCCTTTTCTAGAGCTGCGCTGCTTTTTTCCTTTCTTGATCCATGCGTGTGCGTTGTAACCCGACGGTTAATGGAACAACCTTGTCTTGCTCGATCAGTCTGTGGTATGAAAGCATGGCACAAAACGAACGACCACAAAGCCTTTCGTCAACAAACAGGACCAAAGTGCCTCACCATCCAACCTTGTTTCTCGTGGTGGTTTCATGCTATAGATGTATGCATACTGCTCTGATCCTTTCCTCTGACTTGTACATATCCTTCTGCTTGAACTCGATCCACTCACTCTTTACGTGAGGATCGTGATGTTGATGCGCACGATATCCATCCACGTGAGTGTCTCTGGGTACACCAACCGCGCTTTCTGCTGCACCGAGTTGCCCTTGAGCTCGTACACGTAAATATTCGCGATGCGCGCTTGCACAGCTTTCATGAGCACGATCCACCAAATGTCGCGTGCCTGCACGAGGAACTTGCCGTTTGCGATCACAAAGCCGTTGCTGTAAATGCCATCGGCGGACGCGTACTTTGTGCCCTTCAGGAACACGCACGTGATGTAGTGGGACATGAGTCCAAACCGGTTCTCCAATTGCGCGCCTGTCGCGACTTCAAACAGCGTGTACTGCCGCTTCTGAGCCAGCAGTGCTTCTTCGTTGTCCGACTTGCCTGTATTTGCAGTGTTGCGCGAGCGTAGAATGAGCAACTTCTCCGGATACACGCGCCAGTAGATTTTCACTGCGATGATGTAGAGGACGATCAGCGACAAGCTCCACATAATTGGCCCCAACACCGCAGATATCACCGCGCTCGAGCTCGTGATCGCGTACGTTGTGCGGAACTCCATCGGGGTGATATTTTCTTGACCCGTCATGGCTGCTTGGGTCGAAAACGTGTACACTTTGTGCGCATACTCCTGCACGGTCTTCGAGACGCTCGGGAACCACGTGAGCATCTCTTGGCGATACCCGTATCCGATCTCAAAGGAAATCACGGCATACAATGGATCCACGCGCTCACGAAACAGCATCCCGATCACGCCACTCACACACAGATACAACGACATGAGGTCAGCACGTGCGATGGACTCGTAGATCACGATGGTTTGGGTCCCCGCGACGTCGCCCGCATCGTGCATGCAAAACTCGATAATCGCCCACATCTTGTCGACGTACCAAGTGAGAATCACGAGTCCACCGCGCACGAGTAGCGTGGAGGACACTGCCACAAACGAGTCCCCCATCCACAGGGTCCCATTGAGCAAATTGTGGTACGAGACAACGAGCAAGATGAACAGATTGATCAAGACATCAAAGCCCAGCCAGAACTCCACAACGTGCACCCACGCCCAGGAATCCCGCAGGAGAGCGACGCTCGCGAAATGCATCTGCGCGATCGCGTCGGCGGGGTTGGTGTCGAGAAGCCACAGTTCGTTGTTGATGTTGGATTGCTCGGACTCGGATCGGATATAAAAGCCGGACCTAGCTGCTGCGAACAGATTCTTCGCGAGCTCGTTGTCAGGATCTTTTGGGATTGTCTTCAAAGCCCACATGCCTTCATCGTTGAGTCCACGCTGCTCGTAGACACGGAAATCGAGCTTCTCGAACGGAAACCCGATCGATACGATCACATGGTGCTCGACCGCATCCACTTGGAGATCGTTGATGAATGACAACGAGGCGACACCTGCTGGTCCTCCTTCGTTTTGATCGGGAAGCGTGTACTCCATGTTGGACATCTTGACTGTCAGGATGTACACGTTTTCAGGATCTTGCGTCTTGCGCATGAGGTAAAATGACTGAATGAGCGTCGTGTCCGCCTTCGTGATCCCTGTGATTGTGCAATCGACGACCGGCGCGATGAGTTCACTTTCAGATGCATCTAGAAACGTGAGGTTGTACGCCACACTTGACACAATCGAGTGGTAGAACTTGCGCAGGTAGAGGTCTCCATAGAGCAATTGCAGCCCTGGATTCATGCCTTCACAGGGCGAGAACGAATGCCCAGTCGTCGTCAGATACAGTGTGCCGAATACCGGATCCGTGACATCGTTCAATGCGGAAACAAGGAGCGGGCTTTGGCGAATTGTCGTCGTGCCGATGTAGTTCCGCATGGTGTCTGAACTGTCCGGAGTGTGCATGATCCGCGCATTTTCATGGCCGCGAAGTAACTTGATGGTGTCGGGAGTCGAGCTGAGACACGTGACAACGTAGACCATCGCGGCAGCGAAGATGCCCAAACGGTGAGCAAAGTGGAAAACGTCTTCTCGGGTGATCTGACTGGGATTTTTGGATTGCGTCGCCTTGGAACGGTGCTGGTGCGGTTCACTCGCTTCTGCCGACTCGTTCACATCTGACTGAATCGGATCCGCAGCTGGAGCAGCTCCAGCGCTGGCGTCATCGTTGCTTGCACCAGGATCCGTGCTCATCGCTTTGAGATGCAGAGAGGTAAGATGCCTTGCTTGATGCGAGAGAGAAAATGAGGGCTTCGATGTCGTCTCTGATGCGGTAGTGTGTGATGTCACACAAAGCACACAGCGTTTCTTGTTCATGGATCTAATTCCTGTAACGACCGCTTCTGTTCCTCGAGCAGCATGCACAATAGGGTTTGCTCCATCATTACCAATTTTAGGTGGAATCAAGTCACCCAGTCACACGACGAGAGGAAGGTTTCGGCACTGTTTCGGGGGATACAGATGCCTGTCTGGTTGTCGTTCGCCGCGATGCACAACAAATGTCAACAGTTTTAGTTGGTAGGAGTGTGCTTTTGCTACATCCCGCGGTGTGAAACGTTTGTTTTGCTTTAGAATCGGTGCACTCTCGGTGCGAGCGCGCTTACTACTGGATCCTGTTGTTTCACTGTCGTTGTTTGTAAGCGGCGAGCAAGTCTTGCATGACCGCATTTGCAAGCTCTGGGTTCACACGACCGCCGCAGTTCTTCATGACCTGACCGATGAAGAAGCCGAACAGCTGGGATTTGCCATTCAAGTACGCGTCCAAGTTCTTCTTGGTTTTCTGGTGAGAAATATGCAAGCAACAACACATCAATGAGTCGACTAGAACAACCTTCCTTTCTGTCCTCCAGAGTCTGTGAACGGATGTACTGGTGGACGTACCGGGTCCTCGAGCACAGATCGACACAGCTCTCGAATTGCGTCATCATCCTGGATCTGCTTCCAGTTTTTCGCTTCGACAATCTGCAATGGAGTCTTCTTGCTGCTTCCCTCCTCCGCATGGTTTTCGTAAAACAATACCTCCAAAAGATCCTTCGCGATCTTGCCCGAGATCGTACCGTCGACGATCAAATCAACCAGCTCACCTAGTTCTTGCGCACTCACAGGACTGTTGAGGATATCGCCATTCGTAGCCTTCAAGTGGCCAAACAGATCGTTCAAGACCCAGTTCACCACGAGTTTCGAAGGACGGGACTCTTTTGCAGCCATTTCTTCAAAGAACGCAGCAGCTCCGGACTCATTCACGAGGACAGAGCTCTCATAAGCCGTCAAGGCATAGGCACTCATCAGTCGCTCTTTCAGGGCAGCAGGCAGCTCTGGGAGATTTGACTCGATCGACTGGATGACTTCTTGCTTGACGACAAGCGGCGGGAGATCAGGCTCGGGAAAGAAACGGTAGTCCTTGGCACCCTCTTTTGATCGCATACGTTTCTATGTGATATCAGCACATCCAACAGTTCACAGTGTGACTTAGCAGTCCCGAAGTGCAAGCTTACACGAAACACTACGCACCGTCTCTCCTGTGACAGCATCAAACGATCGCGTTTCGCGGTGGATTTCTCCGTCGACGGTTTCTTCGAGCAGCTCAATCTGTCGCTTGGCTTCAAACTCGGCAGCGCGCATCATATTACGGATACTGTTCATGTTTTTCACCTCCACGCGCTCTCCGAAAGCTTCGTCATCTTGACGACGCACACTCACGTTCAGATCACAACGCATCGAGCCCTCTTCCATGTTGCCGTCGCAGACCCCGAGATGGCGCAGCAGGTGCTGCAGCTGCTTCATCACCTGCCCAGCTTCGACGGGGGATCGCAGATCGGGCTCCATCACGATCTCCATAAGAGCTGTGCCAGCACGGTTCAGATCCACCACCGTGCTGTCTTCTTCCAGATCGTGGATGCTCTTTCCTACGGTACCGACCCACACATCCAGAGTTTAGACTCTGCTATCACGCACAAAACGCATGGTCAACTCACGTACCCGAGTCTTGTTCAATCTGGATACGCGCTATCCTGACGCTGCGAGAGATCACATCCTGTGTCAGTTCCACACAGCAGAGAGACCAGTTAGCCTGTGAGGTTACTTGCGTACCATCCACACAAAACAAGCATACCTCTAGGTTGCTGGTTGCTGTCTTTTTCGCTTGCTGCTTTTCTTTCCACTTGCGGAGCGCTTCGTTCTTCTCCTTGCGAGATTTGTACTTTGAAGCGTCAAACACAGCGCTGTCGTCGCCATCTTCGCCACTCTGCTGTGCGATCGACGCCGCGGGAATGTCAAAGTGGAGAACCCCGTTCGTCGCGATCGGCGCGCGCTGCTGTGTGAGCTGGTACCCCAATGGCAGATCGCAGTAGAAGTAGTGCTTGCGCTCGAAGACCGAGCGCGGGTGCACTTGCGCGTTCACGGCGAGGCTCGTGCGGATCGCTTGGTGCACGCACTCTTTGTTGATCACGGGCAATGTGCCGGGCAAGGCGGCGTCGAAGAAGCTGACCTGGCGGTTCGGCAGTGCCGACGACAGCGTCGACGCCGCGGAGCCACTCATGAGCTTCGAATTCGAGAGCACCTGCGCGTGCACTTCGAGTCCGATGCACATCTCCCAGAGCGAGCCGCGCTTGCTGCGCAGCAACTGCTGCAGTGGCTTCGCTGCGGACGCATTCGCTGCTGCCATTGCTCTCGCGTCTTGGTTGTCTGAACGATGCGGAATTGATCACGAAATGAGCGGCGAGCATGAGGAAAGTCAATTGAGCGCGTGCCATTGGCTAGAAAGACGATGTGAGCATACTATTGGCCAATGAAATGGGACGAGCTGTTTGTGAGCGAGAGCGCACTGTTTGGAAGGCGACTTCATCGGTTTAGACGAAATACAGGTGGCATCGAGGATCGAATTGCGTATGAGGTAGAGTGCATCCGAAACTGGAGCGAGGGTGACACTGCAACCGCGGAAACCAGACCAGCGATGAGCTCCTGCCGTCGTCTGAGCATCCCAAAGACGAATGTAACACTCCAATGTGGTCTTCATTTGTATGCTCCATCGCTTTGCCGATGGAAACGATGCGGTTCTTTTTATTTCTAGGAACTAGAGTCGCTCAGCAAGCTTGAACCTTAACCTCCTCCTTCGTGGACTGACGTTCCCTCCCTCTCTATCTATCACAAACTCACCTTTCTGCGGCGCCACCATCCTGGAACGGCGTAAACTCCGTCAGCCCCTCTAAAATCTTCTGTGCAGCCACTTCAGGGTCTTCCAGAACCATCGCGTGCGACGTATCGGTCATGGGACTCGACACTTTATAGATTTCCGGGTATTTTCCTTCCAAGCCACGAAAGAAATCCATGTCGAACAGTTTCGAGCGATCGCCGCTCTGTAGCACGAGGCGGCACTTTGGCAAAGCGAAATCGTGCTCGCTCAATCTGAGCCACTCGCCAGTGTACACAGACGCTTCAATGTGCGGGTGGCACGCGAGGGAATACGACTTCGTGTCTGCATCCTCCACGACAGCTCCCTCGATGTAGCTCTTGAGCGACTCGCGATCCCAGGACGCGAAGTTGCGGAAGGATTCGAAGTGCGCCGTGGCAGCTTCTCGCGTTGGCCTGCAGCATCAACAATACAACCCGCAGTAGCATCAGCATCCAAAGTAAATGGTACC
>JAASGH010000069.1:0-86263 GCA_023334155.1 Globisporangium heterothallicum | reverse complement strand
TTTCCCCAAGTCGATCTTCTATGGAGGTGCGAAGCAGCAGGCGAGTGGCGCATTGCTCCAGCAGTTCCTGCAAGAGCATTTGAGCTACGACAAGCTGCAGAAAGTAGGTGTGATCGACGTCCACACGGGTCTCGGACCTCCTGGCTTCGACACGTTGCTGTTGAACGACAATGTCGACGGGAACGATGTCAAGCAGATCTTTCCTGATGGGAAAGTGGCCACTTCCGGTGACGAGGACGATGACGCAGCCAAAGGCTACGAAGGAGCGGTCGGCAAGCTCTGTAGCGGCATCGCGACGTTCCTCCCGCAGCGCGTGGAGAGTGTCTGCTTGACGCAAGAGTTCGGCACGGCACCTGGTCTCGCAGTCTTGAAGGCGCTTATTGACGAGAATGCGATGTACCACCACGCACCGACGCGCCGCCTCCCATTTGCGGAGAAACTGCGCGATGTGTTCTACCTGCACCGCAGCTACAAGTGGAAATCCGACCTCGTTGCGCGAGGGCTGCGTGTTTTTGACCAGCTTGACGCGCATGTGGCTTCCTCGTAGACTCGACTAAACAAGTGTGTGGAATACAAAAAAGATATATGAAATGCTGCCGTTGACAGGCAAAGGCTTCTCTCATGCGCAAAAAGCACCACTCGAGACTTCACCTTGCAATAGATAGATCCATCCGCTCACTTCGTCCAGCACAACGATGTCGTTGCTATATTTCAGAGATAGCAGCGCATTTTCTATTCAACTATTATCTTTCTACTTATTCATTCGCTCGTAGGTGGTTTGCGGCGCTCAACTTTTCTTTCATCCTATCTAATCAGTCATGCTATTCGCGTGCGTATTGTTTGTGCCCAATGAAGCCTGCAATTTCTGCTTGGGCAGGCGTACCTCTATCTGTGTGGTTGCTTCTACGGCTTTCTTTCTCGTTCAAAGAAGCCACATTTGTTTACTTCCCAGCTTTCCCAAGCATGCTTGGATCTACCAGTTTATCTGTGCACGGCTCGGCTGCCAGTGCTGCGAGCTCCCCCATGGTTTTCGGCAATGCGTCGAAAATCACGCCGATACGGCGGCGGAACGCGGACACGACCTGGCCAAACTCCATGTATCCCTGGAAGAGCGAACACAACACACACGCAACAAAAACTTATCAGCAACGCCTCGCTCCAATACAAACATGGTCTACACGATTTGAATGGCAACGTACTGCGTCCATTTCGACAAAAAGGAGGTCAAGGACTGGAAAGAGCAGACAGAAAATACTCTCAAACACATGGTTGTCCGCTTCGCCCACAATTTCATCCCACGATCCATACGAAGAAAGCGCACGCGTGGATACCGATGCTGCGCGCTCTCGATCATACGGCGCATGGGCAACGGTTTGCGCAATCAAGTGCACGAAGGTCTTCATTGCGTTCAATGAGCAGCCTGCCGAATGGGTCCCTGCGTCCCCGAACCCAAGAGTCTCTGTCAACACAGCCGAAACGTTGATGCAGGCGATCGCCAGCGGGTAGTTCTTCATATTGCCCTCGCTGACACCATGCCGAGTACGCTCGAGGATGCGCTGAAACTCGCTCGATGGGTCATTGACAAAATAAATCAAGCAATACAGCCCCAACAGACCACTCGATCGCAAGTCAGACGCTGGACCTCCGCGCTGGAACCCAAGCTCTAGCCATCGCTGGTCGCTGTTTGACGTATATTCTTCTCCTGTACATTGTGAGAAAACAGTTAATATGGCAGCTTGACGCGATGCGAGGGCTGCTGCTGCATGTCGTGTCTTACCTGGAAACGTCAGGTCCCACAATACCCGCATCATCAGCTCGATTGCCTTTTGGTCTTTCGGTGGACCATTTACTTCAGGTTTCACTTTCGCTTTCAACAGCTTGCGCAATCGTGACACCGACACGTGGAATGCATTTCTGATCTTGATGCGCTCTTTCAACTCAAGCTCGATAACCTCGTGTGGTAGCATGATGGCTGACATAATCGCGTTGTACCAAGCGCGAGTTTCTTCAGGGGACGCACAGATCACCGTGAGTCGGCCGAGGACGAGCATACTCTTCTCTTCCTTGCACGACACCTGTATGCCTTTCAGGGTCACCACATACCACGGCCGTGCACTCATGTCGCCATCTTCAGGATAGATCACCAGACAGTTTTCATACAGACAGACAAATAGTCGGCCTTTCAACGTTGCATGGATCCCGACAAGTCGCTTGTCTGCGCCAACGTTTTTCCGTTCCATGAAACCAGTCTTGAGGATCAGACGCGAGCTTCTCACCTCCAGATCTTCCCCATTTACTTCTTTGTCCGCGATCTTCTGCAAAATGCCGAGGAGATCATCTCGCGCTTCCTTGGTGTCAAGATAGATGGGCCACGACCGGTGCCGTCCGTTGAAGTCTAAAATGATGCCATGCTCTTCATTGTTTGGCCGCGCAGTAGAGACAGATACCTTCAGCAAATCGTTAAAGTAGAGGGTGGTGAGCGACTCTCCACGGCGCGAATTGGTGATCGTTTGCTCAGCAAAATTGAGTTCCAGCACGCGAGTTTGAAGGTGGTTTCGCGAACTGCATTTCCGGATCCCGTACCGAAGCAAGAAGCCATCAATTCCGGAGTTGTTCCATATTCGCTGGAAGTCTTCGGAGCCTAGTATTGCAAAGTCGCAAAAAGCGCTGGTATGAGCACACGAGATTGCAAGACTTTCGAAATGCAGAGCATCCGAGCGCAAACGCACCTTCAAACGTGGATTTGTTGCCGGCATTGATCGCAGACTGGATTGAGCACACCCACTCCGTCATCTCAAAGTTCGATGCTGCCGCGAGTGCAAACTCTCTGCGAGACGAGTCTGTCGATGTAATCACTCGAAACTCATGATCTCGCGACAGCTTTGGTCGGACAATGCACCGGGACGTCGAACTCAGCTCGATCATCTTCGCTGGCGCGGATGGGGAATTGTCTCGGGCGTAAGTTATCATGGGTCCTTCGGGCCTGCACATCGAGCAACATCCCACATTTTCAGCATCTCTGCTCTTCAGCATCGATGGGAGGATATAGAACGAAGAATATGCACCCACTTACATGCGACGCAGCGTGAACCACCGCCGGTGCCAGCTCGGGACAACCTCGCCTCGCTTCACTAACCACCCTTGCTTGATAATGTCCGAGGCAGTCGACATCCGGTGATACGATGACATGCGATACGACGCAAGCGACTTGGAACTCGAGCCATCGACAAAGCTTTTCCCCAACTGTTCCAAGTAGAGCTCGCGTCCAAAGTGCGCATCAAAGTGGCCAATGTCGCTCATCGTGAACTGTTGGAGCTGCTGCTGCTGCTGCTGCTGCGTGGGGCTCTGCTGTCCCTCATCACCTGCGCTCTCCAACCTCCTGATTCGCTTCATACTCTCTGTTAGCGTCGCTTCAATGCGTTGTTCATAGCTGGATTCGAAAGTGGATAGTGTCGACGAAGCGTGGAAAGAGGAAGCGCCAAACATCGGACTCGCTAACGGGGAATCGCACGATTGTTCCGACGCGACTGAGAACGACCGGTCCGTCTCGTCGCTGCCACTCGGCTGACTTGATTTCGTGTAGCTGCTCTCCAAATGGAAAGACCCCATCGGATCTATCCACGCCACGGGTATTTGCTGCTCCAGTCCTGTGACGACGTCGCCGCGCTCCGCTTGGTCGCCTTCTTCTTCGCCCTCCTGGTCTTCGCGGATGGGTGCGGCAGCTGCGAGGGACGCGCGGAACGGAGCATGGCGCTCCGTGCCTCGTCCGTACACCAAATCATTTTCAATCATCGCGTTCGCAGCGCCGCCAAAGAGGAACGGGTCGATTTCCTGTGAGAGCACACTGGCGCGCGCTAGTTCGCCGTCCGGATCAATCTCCACTTCTGCATCCTCTTTGATAAACGACTACAGTGGGATACAAAACAAAAACAAAAAAAAACAATCATAACCGTCAAGCGTCCATTATTATTGCTTGTCAGCACATTCACACACACACACACACACACAGACATCGATAATAGACACAGCACGTGTGTGTTCCTTTACGTCCCACGCACTGCGACGCGCACGCATGCATGCACGTTTCTAGATCGACCGAGCAGGTATAAATAGAGAGTCACCCAGATCGATCCTGGAATAAATACGCACATCGAGGGACCAAATGAGCTCGTCGGAGAGATCTGCCATGGTGTTCATGGGCGTAGGATGGTCGGAGAGAGAGAGACAAGCGTCAGCGACCCACTCGCAGCATGCACCAGCGCGCACTCTGGCCGGTCTCTCAAGAGGGGGAATGGAGATGGCGGGCGGGAGTGACGACGACGAAATGTGCAGAGTGATGACAGCGAAAGTGTGATTTCAGTACACTCAAACCGCATACAAACGCTCATACAACCGAACGCACAGACATACAGTAAACAGTCACGAAACGCAGAGCAGTAGAAAAAAAGGAGGAGGTAGACTGGCACCACCGGCAGAATGCACAAAGAGACGATCGGTGACAGCAAGCGATATTGTCTCAGTTCGTTCAAGTGCGATTGGAGACAGAGAAGCGAGGAAATGTGCTGGATGGTGGCCAAGTGGGTACATGTTCGGCAAATGGTGAGTGTGGATTCGCACTTTATCGGAGTTGGAGATCCTGCTTTTCGACCAATCCAGTGCGAGGATCGTGACTTTTTCCTATTACGACGATTCTTTCGTTGATTGATTGCCTCGTTATCGTAGCTGCAGACTTCACGAGACGCGGATGGACCCTTTTTAATACCAGTAGACCACCTGCAAAATTCACTATGAAAGGATACGGTTGCGAACCTAGCAGAAACAAGCATTTGCAAGCATTACGCACCAAGACAAAGCCAAGAACGAACGAGCGAACATGCAGGATACCGAGATGCGCAGTGCGGACGAGGAGCTGATGGTGCAGCGTGACGAGCGCAGCAGCGGGGGAGGCGAGCGACAGATCCAGGTGCACCCGCTCGTGATCATGAACGCCGCCGACCACTTCACGCGCCAGCGGTGCAATTTCCAGCAGGACCAGAGAGCTGCAAGCTCTTCTTCCGCTTCAACCCACCCGCTTGCTGACGTCCAGATCCCACAAGTGATCGGCGCGCTGTTTGGCATCCAGAACGGACTCGACGTGTCGGTCTACGACTCCTTCGAGATGAAGTACGATGTGGTGAACGGAGAAGTGCAAATCGACAAAGAGTTCTTGACGTCGCGCATCCAACAATGTCCGCAATTCCTTATTCTGCCGTACGGTTTAGCGGGGATCTGTGTGTTTCTCATTGGAGTGTTGTCTCTGTGGTGCAGTCTCGCAAGTGTTTCCAGGCTTCGAATTGCTCGGATGGTACACCGTGGGCACAAAAGTGTCGCCAACGGACTTGGCCACGCACAAATCGGTATGGTTCCCGTCGTTCTTTGTGGCATTGCTGCGGCAAATCGGTTCTGCGTTGGCATGAACGACCCCCTTTGTATACACTGCAGGTGATGGAATTCAACGAAAGCCCGCTGTTCATGCTACTTGACCCCGAGTCGAAGGGGTTGAGCACGAAGAAGAAGCTCCCGATCGTGCTGTTCGAGTCCGAGCTGCACGTGCTCAATGGATCTCCAACGATGCTGTTTGTCAAGACCCCGTTCAAAGTCGAAACCTCCGAGACGGAAGGCATTTCGGTCGATCACATTTCGAAGATCGCGCCGATCGGGGACAGCTCCAAGTCTTCACGTATGTGCTTGGTGCTCGAGGCTTCACTAGATCTCTCAGTCGCTAATAGTCGCTACTTTTGTTGGCGCATGCAGTGCACCCATACTTGGGGAATGTGCGAGATGCTATCAAGATGCTTGACCGACAAGTGGATGTGATGGTCCGATTCTTGCAAGCAATGAAGAACGGTGCGCATGTTTCGGGTGACACCGTCTGCAGTCCGAACTCGACTTTTGAACTGACATTGCTTTGCTATGTGCTTTCTTTCTTTTGCATACGCGCAGGCGAAGCACCCATGGATCGCAATTTGCTGCGTCACATCTCGAGTATTTGCAACCAGCTCCCTGCGATGACCTCCCAAAATTTTGATGCCGCGTTCCTGCAGGTGCGACTCGATTTCCAGCTGTCTTTTTCTTCTTCTTCTTCTCGCAGTCGAGCACTCATCGCATGAATATTTGAATGGCTGCTATTCAGGAATACAACGATGCGCTCTTGGTGTCTTACCTGGCGACGCTTACAAAGGGGGCGACGAATGCGAACACCGTCGTGGATCGGTTCACCGTCACCCAAGATCGCCACGCTCGCAGCACGCTTTTGTGAGTGAAGGTGGATCGCTTCCCAACCCTTTGAGTAGTAGTATCTTTCTCTCCCCCGTTAGGGTTGCATACGAGGCAGCGCCAAACGAAGCAATGCATGCATTCAGTATGCGATAGCACGGTATATTTGTTCAGCTTTTTGCACTTTCTCATTTTTCCAACCAGCGTTGCTGCTTCACAAGCATTTTCGGCGAGGAAGTGGACGACCCCCGATCGTTTCTTCGTCACACACGAGCACACGGAAAGATCTTATGGCTGGATGCCCTCTTTCTCTAATTTAGAAAAACAAATAGCAGCAGTTCCTGCAGCGGAATGGTTTGGTGACCACATGCATCCGATGAGCATTTTCGACGAAATGGGTTCAAAAACCAAGCGACTGCTCCTATGGGATAATTGTTCTTTTCGAGTGTTATATCGGGTTAAATAACGCATCCATTTCTGCGCCACACAGATTTTCGCTTTTTTGCTGTTGTTGTTGTTTTGTGGTGGGAACCAACACGTGTGCCATTATTCTTTTACGATCTCCAAGAGCACGAGAGAGAGAGAAAGAAGGAAGACAAAGATGCCTATCGATATCAACCGACTCCGTAAGGAACGTGGCGGCAACCCAGACGAGGTGCGTGAGGACCAGAAGAAGCGTTTCCTGAACGTGGATCTCGTGGACCAAGTGCTCGCGCTCGACGAGCAATGGCGCCAAAAGCAGGGCGAAGTCGAAACCCTTCAGATGAAGGTGAACGCGCTCCAGTCCCAGATCAAGGAGTTGAGCAAGGCGAAGCAGGACTTCAAGGCGATCAGTGACGAGCGCAAGGCGTTGGCGCTGTTGATCCCAGAGCGTAAGCAAGAGGCCGACGCGCTCAAGGAGATCGTCGACAAGGAGATCACCAAGATCGGCAACACCGTCGACCCGTCGGTTCCTGTGTCCAACAACGAAGACGACAACGTGATCGTCAAGGAATGGGGCACGCCAATCCAGCAGGAAGGGCTCCACTTCCACCACGAAGTGCTCCACCGTATCGATGGGTACGAACCAGAGCGTGGTGTGCAGGTCGCGGGTCACCGTGCGTACTTCTTGACCGGCTACGGGTTCCTCTTGGAACAGGCGCTGATGTCGTACGCGTCGGCGTTCTTGATGAGCCGTCAGTACAAGATGCTCAAGCCGCCATTTTTCATGAACAAGGACGTCATGGCGTCGGTTGCGCAACTGGACGACTTTGACGAGCAACTCTACAAGGTGATTGGCGAAGACGAGAAGTACCTCATCGCGACGTCGGAGCAGCCAATCTGTGGGTACCACAAGGGCGAGTGGATCCAAGAGAGCGCGTTGCCCCTTCGCTACGGCGGGTTCTCGACCTGTTTCCGTAAGGAAGCTGGGTCGCACGGCAAGGACACCTGGGGGATCTTCCGTGTCCACCAATTCGACAAGATCGAGCAATTCTGCATTACCGAACCTGAACACTCGGCTGCGATGCACGAAGAAATGATCCACCACGCCGAAGATTTCTACCAGTCGCTCAACTTGCCCTACCGCGTCGTCAATATCGTGTCGGGTGAATTGAACAACGCGGCCACGAAGAAATTCGATTTGGAAGCGTGGTTCCCAGCGTACAAGGAGTACCGCGAGTTGGTGTCGGCGTCGAACTGCACAGACTACCAATCCCGCGCCATGGAGATCCGTTGCGGGATCAAGAAGGAGAACCAGCGTGAGAAGAAGTACGTGCACATGCTCAACTCGACCTTGTGCGCGTCGACTCGTACGGTGTGCTGCATTTTAGAAAACTGCCAAGACGAAAACGGTGTGAAGGTGCCAGACGTGCTGGTGCCATTTATGGGCGGCGTCACGTACTTGCCGTTCGTGCGCGAAGCCAAGGTGAACTCGCAAGCCGTGAAGATGCAAAAGGCGGCCAAGAAGAAGGGCGGCAACTAAACTGCAGGAAGAGCGGTAGCCCTTTTGAGAGCATGGCGGAGATGTGCGAGGAAGAAAGAGCGTAAGCCACTTTCATGTGTGTGTGTGTATTTTTCCTTTTAATGCATGTTATTCTCTCGAGCACCTTCGTTGGCATCGTTTTTCTCTGCTTCGGACTTGGGGGAATGAATCGCTACAGCGTTTAGCTCTGCAGAGATGATAGCGGCTTTTTTTCTATTTGGCTGACAGGGTTCATTTTCTACCGTACCGGTATCACAAATCACTCCATCTGCTCTTCCACCACCTTTTCTCGTGCTTACTTGCCCTCGACGATCGCCTTGTACGGGAGCGCCAGGTGCTTGATGAAGTTGCGGGTCTCGCAGTTCTTGATGGTGTCATCCATCACATCGGCGTCGATCCCCAATCGCCACGCAATGTCGTATCGGTTCGGATCAATGTGGAGGTTCTCCAGGTCATCGACGTAATCGTCGGCGCTCTTCATGTCCGGAAAGAAACCCAGTTCAACCAATTTCGCACGACGGCAGTATGTCAACCGCGCGAGTTCATGAAGATCGTACTCTGGGTGGTACTGCACGCCCCAAAACTCACCCTGGCAGATTCATAGATGGATAGCAGGTAAGCAATCCAAACAATTAACCAGCATTGACCTCAATGCGCACAAGAACCATGTCCTCGTCGCAGACACTCACATTCAAGTGGCGAATCGCGACGGCTTGGACCGACGTGAAATCACTCCCCGCGAGGTGCAGACCGCCTGGGCTGATGTGCGTGATCTCGTCATTGTGGCTCGTGAACGCGTCGAACACAGTCGGTTTGCCCTCAAACATCGGGTGTGCACGTCCTTCCGGGGAGAGCGCGATCTTGCGAGCAATGCCCATTTCACGTCCACGTGGGTTCTTACCGCAGTGACCGTTTGCCGCCATCACAGCGATTTGAGCCGCCCAGCAACTCCCGTATTGAGGGAGACCTACGGTATGGCGGAGTGCGTCAAGTATGAGTCCGTTTCCACCACTTGACATGTGCAAATGAATCATCCACGCGTACCGTATTCATACACCTTTCTCGCAAAGTCGATCTGCTTCGAGACGCGTTCGTCTTGGGTCTCGTAGATCGTGAGCGAGCAGCCCGTCCACGCCACAGCATGATACTAGCAGTAGCAATAAAAGACACACCGCGCACGTAAGCGTCAAGAGAAGAAAACCTCCACCTCACTTCAACATGCTTCACATATCGTCCGTACTTTGGACAGATCAGGGGTCTTGAAGTCTGCGTCGGCTGGGTAGATGATGTCGGTAACGACATTGCCCTGCGGGGTGCATTTCTTCAAAAGATCCTGGTACAGCTTGCCGGCGGTGCTCGCGCCGCCAGCCTCGAGATCCCCGCGACCTTCTTTCGAGTACCCATCGATCACCAGCACCGACAGCGGTGTCGCCGCTGGCTTGGTGGAGAGATTGCGCAGCGCCGAGAGCGAGGCTGCAGAGGCTGCGCGTGGAGCAGCTCCAATCGTCTGCAGTGCGCGTCGAGCAGCAAACATCTTGGATCCGGGAGAATGGACGGGGAGTGCGTCGATGGGAAGAGCGATTGTGAAGCTTTTCGAAGCGCTGCACAATGGCTGACCGATTGGGCAATCAGAAAATAGACAGATTCGCTTGAAGTTCCCGAATAAAGTGGACGACGCTATTTCCGGGCTGCGGATGGAGATGATGCGCTTTTGGCGACAGACGACGAGAAGCGCGTCATCGCGATTCTATTTTTTTCTTGTTTAGGTGGAGAAATGGTTGGATGTTCTGATTCTCTCAGCACTTGGAGCAAATCATCAACAATCCGAGGTTCACACATGCGCAAAATGCAAATCCATGGGATCGATCCTCTACCTCGAAAAAGGTACCCGAGCGCATCTTTCACTGCGTCGACGCTCCAAATGCGGTCGTGACAGCGCCTCTGCCTGTACCGTGCTGTGTGATCGAAGAAGGATTACGAGAGGATGATCATTGACACAAAGGAAGAGAGTACAGGGACAGCTCGCGTTCTCAAGATGCGTTTGGGACGAGAAGCGAATGACCAATGAAAGTATTCGAGCGTTCGAACATTTAGGAGATGGCAAAGTGTGTTGAAGAATGATCCGAAATGTGAGCAATTGGTCGGTAGCTCCCCGAGTCTGAGCGGGATCCTTGCTTATGCAAAAGCACCACGCAGGACTGCCGTTGGGATCGTAAGAGAGTGCCTCGGCGGCGTTGGTGCCGAAACACCACCTCGAAGATCTCTCCAAATGCCTCTGGATCGATCCGATAGAATGCTGCAGTATATTCAAACAAAACAGGAGAAGAGTGTGACCTCATGTGCTTGATGGATGCCATCAAGTCAGCTGCTGCGATCGGTTCATTAAGCTCTTGGCGCTGTGGTTCTGAGAGCCGAAGGTCGATGCTATCCACTAGCTTTTGGTGGGAAGCTGCGTCTGGCATTGCGTCCGCATGTGATTTGTCGGATGCGAATCAGAACGCGTGTCGGTTATTGATTCGTGCATATTTCGATGATTGTGAAATGTGTCGTTTGCTGCAGGGTAGACACGCACTTTGCTGGCGTGGGCCACACAGGACGGACGGCATCCAGGAAGGTCTTCTCAGAGTGTCGTAGGTTGCTGCTGACTCTTTGATTCGCACGCCTTTTCTTTCACTGCAGAAACCGACCATTCGCAGTTCAAGAGAATCAAAAGCAAAGCGAAACCCACTTTCAACCAATCAGCACATGCGTCTCTCCAGCCAATCACAGCTTGAGCACAAAAGCAAACTGGTGGTGTTGTAAAACGACCCCCGGTCTGCGAAAATGGCAGCAGCGTATCAATGCACGCGTCGATTCCAGAACGCTTCTCACGGTCATAACGAAGCGCAGAAATGAAGATGCACATTCCATTTTCGCCGCCAGCTCCAGCCACCGCGACAGGAAGAGCGACGACAACGACGAAGACGAAGACTATGACGCCGCTGCGTATGCGCCGCTCTCTGCTTACCGTGCTCGCGACAGCGCTTCTGCTGGTGTTGCCAGCAGCAGCAGCGAATGCCAGCGCAGACACGACAGCGCCACGACCACCATCACCCGCGAAAGCGCAGCGCAGCACGCTGTTCCCCAAGGAGATGTATGACTTTGTGCAGTGCCAAGTGTGCCACACGCCCGAGCTCACCGGTAGCGTGCAGGACTCTGGGTGCGACTACGAGACTGTCGACAAAGCGGTCTCGGAGCATTTCCACCCGCTGCTCCAGGAGCTCTCGCGCTTGACGTTCTTCCGGTACTTCAAAGTGGATTTGGGCAAAGAGTGCCCATTCTGGGACGACGACGGCATGTGCGCAAGCATCGACTGCGGCGTGTGCGAGTGCCCGCCGCATGAAATCCCAACGAAATGGTACCAGATGGATCGCACCCATGCGAAACGCGCTCTCGCGAAGACCGCGAAGACCATCAAATCCGCCATCATCCACCCAACGCACATGGCGAAAGACAGACAGTCGGAAGAGCCGGGCAAGCCGTGCTCCAAGCAGACCGGCGAAGTCGAGGCGTTGTCGAAAGTGGACCGCAGGAATGCCGTCGTGGGAGAGAGCTTCGATGCGTGGCAAGAAGAGCAAAGCCCCGAGGTTTGGAGCAACCAGGGCGAGCCGGGAGAGGTCATGGCGTACATCAACCTGCTCGAAAACCCGGAGCGCTACACCGGGTACAGTGGGTACCAAGCCGAGCGCGTGTGGAATGCGATTTACCAGGAGAACTGCTTCGTGCCGCCGCTCGGTCAAGAGAAGAGCTTGTCGGGCATGTGTCTTGAAGAACGTGTATACTACCGCTTGATCTCGGGACTGCAGGCTTCGATCAACACGCACATTGCGCTGCGATACAAGTATGGCAACTCGTGGGGCGAAAACCCATCGCTGTTCGTGCACCGGGTGGGCAAGCACCGCGACCGATTGCAAAACCTGTACTTCACGTACTTGTTCGTGATGCGGGCACTGGGGCGATACCGCAATGAGCTCCTGCAATACGATTACTCGACGGGCAACGAAGACGACGATCGACGCGTCGACGAGATTCTGCGCCAGCTTGTGTTCGAAGACAAGGACCACACGTCGTGTCCTTCGGAGCAAAAATCTGTGCTCTCTGGTTTCAACGAGCAAGCGCTTTTCAAAGTGCAGCGTGGCCAGATGTCGTACGACGAGTTCATCGACGCGAAGGAGCAGAAACGCGTGCTGGAAGTGCAATTCCGTGAGAAGTTCCTGAACGTGAGCCGCATCATGGACTGCGTGTCGTGTGAGAAATGCCGCCTCTGGGGAAAGATCCAGACCATGGGTCTTGGCACGGCGCTCAAGATCTTGCTCGTTGATGACGTGCAGAAATTGCCGAAGCTGAACCGCAACGAACTGATCGCGCTCATCAATGTCGCGACGAACCTCTCGCGCAGCGTCGACGGCGTGAGCATGTTTCGCCACTTGGAGCTCGTGGAAGCGGTGCAGCAGTTTGCGCTCATCAGTGGCACGGCCGTCGCGGGCATCGTGGCGTTGATTCTGTGTTTGCGCAAGCGCAACAACAACAACAACAGCAAGCAGCCGCAAAAGAAGGAGAAGAAAGACGAGTGAGCAAGGAAGGGCTAGCTCCCAAGGTCTCGTTCTTTCCCCAGCGTCAACGTCTTGTGTGGTGTATCAGATAGAGATAAAGATGCACTCCGATACGCAGGTCACCGACAAAGTAGATTAACATATGCCAGCAGCAAATGCAAAACACAACAAGTAGAAAGGATGAAATGCCGAAAACGATTATCTATACAAACAAACACCAATCAATAAATACCATTCCAAAAAGTTTTTTGGCTTGTACGCCAATTGTGATCTTTTGCACTATGAACGGATACAACTACTCGCTGCTAGTGAACGGAGTGGCGTGATGCGCATACTTGATCGCTGCTTCCATGCCGTTGGACACAATGCGAGCTGCAACCTCGGGAGCAAGACCAATCGCATGCGCGAACGCTGTCACGGCTTGGTCGAAGCGGTCGTGGTGCTTGGCATCCACAAGCTCCTGCTTCGTAGCGCCAACGTCGTGCTTGCGCCGCGGTTTGCAAGAGGAAAAGCAAGAAGAAGAGGAAAGAGCGCCACTATCGTCATCGTTGGTAGTCGCATCCATTGCACTTGTGCCATCGAGTAGTAACGAATCGGGATGCGTTTCCGACCATTTCAGGTTCAACGGGAGAATCCCACACGCTTGGAAGGCATTCACAAACTTCGTTTTGTCCAGCAAAACAGCATCCCACGCTCGATCCACCAACGCTGGGACTTGCCACAGGGGGATCGGCGGGTCGAGTGATGTTTCGCCAACCAGTGCTTGATATTCTGCTTGGACTGCCGCGAACGCAGCGACATCGACTGGCAGCAGATTCGCAGACGGATGCGAAGGCATGCTGACAACCAAGACCCTGTTCTCGAAGAAATCCAGCAACGGACCGTAGGAATTGCTGAGCGAGCCATGTCCGTCCAGGATCAGCAGGTACCATACCCCATCGTCATCACCATCGCCGTGGTGCCGCCGGTACTCGCACAGGTTCTTGAGCACAGCAGGCGCCGCATTATTCGACCACACGTCTTCGGTTAAACGACCCGATGGCGACGTCCACCACTGCGCTTTTGGATCGGAGATCCCAGGTAACCTTTCGTCGGCTCGAGGACTCGTCTCGGGGAGAATGAAGAGGAGAGGGAGCGAATCGCCTTGTCCATTGACACAGCTCACCGTAGACACCACAGACTCGTCGTGACTCGCGTGGCGCTCTTTCTTCTTCATCGCCACCACACTGTTCATGTCACCGCCATTTGCTGCTGCTGTGTTCACGACATCGCCTCCGTTTTCGTCATTCGCACCACCATTTGAGAAAAATGCTGTCTCCCCGAGGTTCCACACTCGCCAACGCTTGATACGATCGTTTATAAATTCCTGCTTTCGCTCCGGGTCGCTGAAGGCGAATGGCGACGATGCGGCGATGAGATGCAGGTACGCTTTCGCCAGCATGCGAACGCTCTGGTCCACCGTTGTTGCGTCCATCACGCCTTTTTTGCGTTTGAACTCGAGCACTGGCGACGCATGTCGACTGATCTCTGCCTTGTGTCGCTCTTTGAACCCTTCCAACCAGCCATTACTCGCTTTGAACGAATCAATGCCGAGCTGCCGCGCCATCTTGCGTGCCAGTGCGCGCACCTGAACCCAGTTCACACCAAAGCCGAACGCCACTCGATACAGCACGAACTCCTTCAACCTGGTCTCACACGCAGCAGGTAATGCGGGTGCTTTCCCCGGCGCAGAGATCGCGCCATCGGCATGCAGCGAGCGCTGGAAGCTTGTGATCGGGATCGACCACTCCTTGGCGAACTTGCGCATCGATGCCGACGCGTCGCGCGCTTTCAGGCGCCTCCAGATCGCGAGCGCGCGCTGCATCCTGTCGTTGTTCTCGCCGTCGCTCCACACGCGTCGCTTTTTCGTCGGTGGCGACTGCACTGCTGCGACCGCATTATTATCACGACCATTGTCCCTGCCTAAAGCCGACGGTGCTGGAGTATGGAAGCCGTCCACAAGACTCACGAGCGCGGCTTCTTCCGCGAGCACGCGCTTGCAGCGCACCTCCTGGTCGTGTGCCGCAACCTGCTTGCGGATGCTCTCGCTGCGCTTCTTCTTCTTGCACAGTGTCCACGCGGGGATCTCCGCTTCTTCGTCTCCTCTAGCCCGCAGCTGGTTCACCATTCTTGCGACGGATCGATGTGGATCGCAATGCTCGCGCTTCTTGGGAAAGGGAATGACAGGCGATCGCACTTGGAAATGTCTGCATCGTTTCTTGTGCGAGGGGAAGTGACTCGGTGTTTGTATGCTGACAGGTTGTGTAGCTATTGGCCAGAAAAGATACCGCTTGACCCGTAATAGAGGCTCCACGATTGAAGAAAGACGGAATGTGGGTATCCTGGCACAACAAAGTACCGAGTTGGACAATAACCATTGAAAAAAAGTCGACAAAAAATGCAATTTAGAAAAATGGTAGTAAATATCCTCACTTTTTCGTGTTATCTGTTTCAATCTTCTCGAAATTGAACGCGCACAGTTTTTTCGTTTTCGGAACGAAGCAAGCATCAACACTCTAGGCAAACACTCTTGTCGCCGCTGCCGCTGCAAAGACCGGGTTACCGGCCAGCTATGGCTACTGCAGGCGAAGAGACTCGCGTGTGGTACGGCAGCACGAGGTGCTTGATGAAGTTCTTCACTTCGCACGTCCGAATGTCGTCGTCCAGCACGTCGTCGTCGATGCCGTACTTCCACGCGATGTCGCGCCGAGAGCGATCGGCGTGCAGCGTCTCGAGGTCGGCAATAAACGCATCGGCACCCTCCATGTCGCGGAAGAACCCCAAATTGATCGACACCTGGCGACGGCAGTAGAGCAGTCGAGCGATTTCATGAAGGTCGTACTCGGGATGGTACTGCACGGCCCAAAAGTCGCCGTTCTGATGCCGCACGCTCACGGCTTGCACCGACGTGAACGCATTCTGCGCAAGCTTCAACCCGCCCGGTGCGATATGCGTGACCTGGTCGTTGTGGCTCGTGAACCCGCCAAACACGGACGGTTTGCCCTCGTACATCGGATGCGCACGTCCGGCATCCGTCAGCGAGATCTTGCGCGCAATGCCGAGCTCCTTGCCAAATTTGTTTTTCGCCACGACGCCGCCCGCGACGGACACGGCCAATTGCGCGCCAAAGCAGCTCCCGAACTGCGGGATGCCGCGTGCAAAGCAGCGTCGCGCCAGGTCGCTCATTTGGATGATCCTTTCGTCGTCAGTCTTGTAGACCGTGAGAGAAGAGCCGGACCAGCCCACGCCATGGTACTGCAGCACGCACAACAAGAAGAAAGAGAGGAGTAGGTGCGTCAGCATGGTCAGTCGCAGTCCATTCGAGTTGTGGAGGAGGGGGCAATGAGAATGACTGCACACACCTGACTCAGATCGGGTAGCTCAAAGTCCGGATCCGCGGGGAAGATAAGGTCGTAGCTTGCGTCAAGCTGCGGAGGGGTGCATTTCACGAGCATATCGGCATACAACTGACCTGCAGTGACCGCGCCGCCGGATTCCAGATCGTCTCGTCCCCATTTGATGTAGCCATCGATCACCAAGTACTTCACGGATCGAGCACGTCCCTGAGCATCGCTATGCAGCGAGTGCTGCAGTCGCAGTTGACGCTGGCTTCTGCCGGCGACCTTGCAGCGCGTGGCAGTGGGTGGAAACGTCTGCAGGACACGCGTCGGGACGGAGCGTCCGAGCAGTGGCACCAGGTGATGGTGGAGACTGTGGTGGGTGAGCATGGTTTTCCGATCTGCAATGCACACTCCCTCTGCTTGACAAGAGAGGTCTCTTTACAGTCAACTCCCTCTCCTCCTCCGCAGCAACCGCAGCAGCTGTTCGTGCCACGCAATCCGATCGCTCGGCTGAAGCTGACCTGACTGTCTGCTGACGATCGCGTCTGCATGTGTCACCGGAGCTGTGCTGCAATCGGAAGCGCGAGAGGGGCAGTTGCGCTGTCCCCATCCGCGCCAAACTGTGCAAATCCAAAAGGGGAGATCCCAAGTTGAAGCATCCGAAATAGCTTTTTCTCCCGCGCGCCACACTATTCGAGGTCCATACAATCCCCCATATGAAACCGATCTCATATGGTGTGGCATGGGAGGATGAGATCCTCTCCCATCTTCCCCATCCACACTCTGAATGCACATACACTCTCGATTCGATCGGAAGAAGATTCAAGGGTCTGATACTAATCACTGTTTAGTATCAGGCAACCTTCGCATCACCCGAGACATTCGTCAAAAGAGGATCGTCGAGGGTACGCAGAAGCAGCAGACGAGTTCGCTCACCAACGCAGAGAGATGTTGCGCCACGTATCCAAGCAGGTTGGTTGCCACTCTTCGCTGACGATGGCGTACTAGCTTGCGCTCTGTTATTGACAAGAGTGACCGTTGCGTCTGTGTGGACGAACCTGCAGATCACGAAGAGCGCTGTTCGTCCGAGTGTCAACGCCAGAAGAGGCTTTGCCGCCGCAGCGTAAGTGACAGCAGTCCCCTTCCTGCGCAATGGAGATAGTAACGAGGATGCTGCTGCATGCTCATTAGGCTGAAGGTGGACAACCCATACTCGGGGGAAACCTTTACGGAGATCGCGTTCGACACCAGCAAAGAAGCGCATGCGAAGTTGGATGCTTCGGTCACTGCTCAGCAAAAATGGCAGCACGTGCCTCTCTACGAGCGCCAAGCGCTGTGCAAGAAGTGGGTCGATGCGCTTGCGAGCAGCACCGAGTCGATCGCGCGCGACATCTCGGGTCAAATGGGCAAACCATTGCAACAGGCGCGCAACGAAGTCAATGGGACCATCGCTCGAGCAAAGTGAGTCTTTCCTATTGCATCGTATGTGAGGAGAGTCGAGGCACACCTGTCTGATTGCTTGCAAAATGGCGACATCTGTAGGGCTCTGATTTACTTGTCTGACGAAGCTCTCCGCGCGGATACTTTCCCCGAAGAGAATGGTCTCTTCCGTCAAATCACGCACGAACCAGTGGGTGTCGTGTACGTCATTGTAAGTACTGTGCGCGTACACGCTTCGCCATTGGCGCACCAAGAAGTCGCCTGAATCATGCTGCTGACTCTGTAGGCTCCGTGGAACTACCCACTGATGACCGCTGTGAACTCGATCATCCCTGCAGTGCTCGCTGGCAACTCGGTGATCGTGAAGCACTCGCCGCGCACGCCACTCTGCGGCGAGCACTACGAAAAGACGTTTGAGCAAGCAGGTTTCCCGAAGAACGTGCTCCAGGCGTCGTTCGCGGACCACGACGTCGCGGCGGAGATCATCCACCGTCCAGAGACCGCGTTTGTTTCCTTCACGGGATCGGTGAATGGGTAAGTAGCGATACACAGATGTGTGTTCTATTGCTGCAGGAGCTGTTGTGTGTGCTCACTCGACCTCTTGTGTGTGTGTGCATCTGTAGCGGTCGACAGGTGCAGCAAACTGCGTCCAAGCGATTCATTGACGTGACTTTGGAACTTGGCGGAAATGTAAGTGCGTCCTGTCGCAAAGAACAAAAGCGTATTGCACGTCACTTGCATTGACCGCATTGCTGCGATGTGTGTGTAGGACGCTGGGTACGTCGCTGCGGATGCCGACCCAGTCGCTGCCGCGGAAGGTCTCGTGGATGGGGTGTGCTACAATGCGGGCCAATCGTGCTGTGGCGTGGAGCGCATCTACGTGCACGACTCGAAGTATGATCAGTTTGTCGAGACCGCCAAGGGTCTGTTCGAGTCGTACACGCTGGGCGACCCATTCGACTCCGCGACGTCGCTGGGTCCGATGGCGTTGCCAGCTGCTCCCGCATTCCTTGATTCCCACGTCAAGGACGCGGTTGCAAAGGGTGCCAAGCAGCTCACGGGCAACGGCATCACCACGGACAGCAAGGGCAAGGGACGCTTCTACTCGCCGACGCTCCTCGTGAACTGCAATGACTCGATGCACATCATGAAGGAGGAGTCGTTTGGTCCGATTGTCGGCATTCAGCGCGTGTCGTCGGACGAAGAAGCGATCCAGAAGATCAACGACAGCAACTACGGACTCACGGCTGCGGTGTTCACGAGCGACAGAGAGCGTGCGATGTCCATCGGCGCCAAGCTCAGCGCCGGCACGGTGTTCATGAACCGCTGCGACGCGTTGGACCCGTATTTGCCATGGACGGGCTTGCGCGACTCTGGCAAGGGTGTGAGTCTCTCGAAGCATGGCTTCCGCGCGGTCACGAAGCTCAAGTCGGTGCGTTTCTGTATGGTTTACTTTGCTCGCACGTGTGGGGAGAATGCTTTGGAAGTGGACTGACATTTGTGTGTGTCGTTATCGTTGCTGTTGACCGAAGTGGAATTTCCGAGTCTAGATTGGCGACGCACTGCAGTAGTTCATCCAATGCGAGTCAGATCGATCAACAAGTTACATCCTGGGGTAAACTGATTTGCATGCGGTCATGTTACCATCATTAGGGTCGTCCACGGCATCTACCCGTTGCAAGCAAAACAAAA
Organism: Globisporangium heterothallicum; assembly: GCA_023334155.1. Taxonomy (NCBI): domain Eukaryota; phylum Oomycota; class Peronosporomycetes; order Pythiales; family Pythiaceae; genus Globisporangium; species Globisporangium heterothallicum. The sequence goes on along the minus strand of JAASGH010000069.1, from coordinate 66,941 downwards.
ACAAACATAACAGACGTCTCTCATTGTTCACTCAACTGCTAATGCCTTACACTTCGCTTGGTCCACTGAACGGATCAACGTGGGCTTCACTGGTGACGTATGCAGACGTGATACCGCCATCCACCACGAACGACGTACCTGTGACGTACGAGGCGTCATCACTGGCCAGGAACAGCGCAGCCTTGGCCATTTCAGCAGCTTCGCCGAATCTTCCCATCGGGACATGCACCAGTCGGCGCTGCTTCTTTTCTTCCGAGTCCAAGAACTTTTGCAACAACTCCGTGTTCAAAGGACCGGGACAAAGCGCGTTCACACGGATGTTTTCACGCGCGTGGATGACAGCGAGCTCGCGAGTCATCGCGATCACGGCACCCTTACTGGAGGTGTACGCCAACTGCGGAGTCGCCGCACCGAGGATGCCCACGAACGACGCAGTGTTGATGATCGAGCCGCCGCCCGCGCGACGGATCGCTGGGATCGCGTACTTGCAGCCGAAGAACACACCCTTGACGTTAATGTTCATGGTCAAGTCCCACACATCTTCTTCGGTGTTGATCGCGTCGTCGTCGTTGCTGTGCATGATGCCAGCGTTGTTGAACAAGATGTTGAGCTTGCCGAACTCCTTCTCCGCGACGTTGACCATGTTCTCGACGTCGGACTTCTTCGACACGTCGACCTTGAGGGCACGCGCGACGACGTCCTTGCTGCCGCCAAGCTTCTTGAGCTCTTCGTGCACGAGGTGGACGGTCTCGGTCGCGGCTTCTTCGTTCAGGTCCGCGCACACGACGCGCGCGCCTTGCTTGGCGAACAGGATCGCAGACTTGCGACCGATGCCGCCGGCCGCGCCGGTGATCACGGCCACTTGGCCCGCGAGACGACTTCCGAGAGCGCTCATCGTGAGAATGGAAGAGGGTGCTTGGAGGGAGGGACTTGTGCTGGAGGTGGAGCGTTCGCTTCTGAGCGGATCCTTCTGCTCGCGTGCTTGTGGGATTTGACATGGAGGGGGAATCTAAAAGGCATCCCACAGTACCGAATCGGTGTGGTTCTTTTTTCAGCCAATCCGAGGCGCTTCCCACTTCAACATCTCCATTCGCGGAGCGCTGTGATTGGTGGATAAAGAGAGAGTGAAAAGTCCAACCTTAAATGATTCTAAACAGACTGAAAGTGGTGTTGAGTATATTCCACAAAAGCGTGGGTATACTCAGCAACCGGTTCCGATTTCATCCGGAGAGCATCTGCATGCTACCGTCTTTTGGAACTGCAGACATTACTTCGCTCTCGTTGCGTAGACATGCACGTAAGTTTCGGTAAGTTTCATCCCAGCACTCCGTAGTATACTTACCGCAGGTTTGTATACCATGACATACTTTGGCTCGTTTCTGCGCGAGTCGCGCACATTCACGCCCAATTTCAACGACGAAACCTATCCGCTCCGCTTGTCAGCAACCGAAATTCCTCTCAAAACAGCACGTCTCGCACATGCACTCGGTAGCGCATTTGAAAAGGGATTTGTCTTCGCGAGATGCACTCCAAATGGCGGTTTCACAACCTGCGACCCAGCATAAACAGCACGCCGCGTTTATACAGGTAGCGTAAAGCAGATCATATGAACTTCGCGCCTGTTTTGGGAACGGTGGATCCGCTCCTCTTTCGTCCACTGGATAGAAAGAGGCTTGACAAGCATGCCATCACATCCAAAAGACACCGCCCGATTTGGCCACCAGCGCCACTCAAAGCGCTCATTCCGCTTTCTGCTGCCTCCAGCTCATCAGTGCAACTCACGCGAGACGACGACGACGAAGAACGCAATGACCCAGAGCGCTTCCCACCCAGTCGAGTCCTGCGACGTCCCGGTCGTGTCCTACGAAGACTTGGTCAACAAGGCTGACCTCAAGACCGTCATCGAAGAAGCGTTTGGCTATGACGGCATGGGCATCCTCGCCGTCAGCGGCGTGCCTGGACTCAACCCAAAGCGCGAGACGCTGCTCCCACTCGCCTTCCAGTACGTTTGCGCTTCTATCGTGGCATTGCCTGCTGTCGCAGCAACTGCGTATTGACTGCTAGATTGTGCTGATGGTCGTGTGTAGATTCGCCAACATGCCCGATGAAGTGAAGGACCGCTGCACGCTCGAGAAGGCGTACTACAGCTTCGGATGGAGCCACGGCAAGGAAAACTTGCAGGGCAAGCCGGACTACTCGAAGGGATCGTACTACAACAACCCCGAGTCGAACGACCCAACGAACGGAGACGAAGAGCTGATTGAGAAATTCCCATCGTTCTTCCACCCAAACATTTGGCCACAAGAAGGTATGTCCGGCATTGCGCATGCTGCTTTGAATGGTGGTATGTCGCGCAAGTCCTCACCAGCATTCTCGGTTCTTTGTGCTGTTGCTGTGCAGAACTCCCTGCTTTGGAGACCGCGTTCATGGACTTGGGTCAGCTCATCGTTGACACCGGTATCCTCGTGGCGCACCAATGTGACAAGTTTGTCGAGTCCAAGAGTCCCGAGTACGAACAGGGCAAGCTGCACCGCATCATCAGCACGGTCAAGTGCTCCAAGGCGCGACTGCTTCACTACTATGCGCTTTCGGAAGAAGCGATTGCCAAGCAAAAAGAGGCGCAGACGCTGGAGGACTCGTTCTCGTGGTGTGGCTGGCACAACGACCACGGTGCGCTCACGGGGCTCGTGCAGGCGATCTTCACCGACATGGACGGCAAGGTCGTGCCGAACCCGGACCCTGCAGCGGGTCTGTACGTGAAGAACCGCAAGGGCCAGATCATCAAAGCCAACATCCCGTCCGGCCACCTGGTGTTCCAGATCGGCGAGTCGTCGCAGATCCTCTCGGGCGGCATCCTGCAAGCCACTCCGCACGCCGTGCGTGGTCCTCAGGTCACGGGCGTGAACCGCGAAACCCTCGCGGTGTTCATGCAGCCGCGTCCACACGAGCTCATGGCGATCCCAAGCGGCGATCCAGAAGTCGCGGGCAAGACCGAGAACTTGCCCAAGGGCGTGCCTCCCCTTCTCTCGCGCTGGAAGAACGAAATGAACTACGACGAGTTCACGCAGGCGACGTTCAAGGCGTACTATTAGAATCGGTGGCAAGTCCCCGCTCCCCTTTGCATCCGCGTCGATATGATGAACGGGAGGATAACGAAGAATGAAAAATAAATGCTATCTATCTTTTTAAGACAAATGCCTCTCTCTCTCTCTCTTGGCAATAGTCTCACTCACTCTCCTGGACTTCTACTGCTGCTGCTGGAGGGGATAGCGCATAGCTCAGCACAAGACATGCGCGGGGCTCCAAGTGGCGGTAGTAGTTCTCCAGCCGCGCTTCTTCTGCGAACCCCAATTGCGTGTAGAACGCGATGCCGTCGTCGTTGCCCACGTGAACATGCAAGCGAATGCTGTCTACACGCAGCGCTTCCTGTTGCATCAGGTGCTTTCGAACCTGATAGATGACCTGGTGGATAAGGCGTCGACCAATCCCTTGACGGCGGAAGCGAGGCTCCACTGCCAGCGTGCGAATGTGCACCACATGGTTCAGCGCTTCATACTCGGCAATGATCCCGCCAGCGATCGCAGTCCCGGTGATATCAGCATCAGTGTTGCGCGTACGACGACGTGCGGCGGCCGCCCACGAGAGTCGATAGCTGTCGCGAACCGCGCGCTTGTAACAGAATTCGGGACACTGCACGGGTAGCACCCCAAGGTTGAGCTTCTTCACCTGCTTCACGACGTCGGGGTTGTCTGTGAGGCACTGCAGCTCCACGCGATCGCTGCTGCCGGCGCCTTCTTCGTCGCCCCCGTGCTCTCCCCCTTCACTGTCGTCAGCGCGCTCCTTCGCGTCGCTGCTCGGATTGCCGCCGTTGTCCCTCGTTAAAGAGAAAGCCGCGAGCGGAGCCGCTCGATCACCAGATCCACTAGCAGCTGCATCGTCGTCGTCGTCGCTTTCCTCGCGATGTCGTTTCATGGTGCTGGCCGCGCAGTCCTGTGCTTCCCGCGCGATGGCGCGTGGTTCCAGGGGTATGTGTTTCTGGAAGAGCCGACGGTCCAACTGGGGATCCTCGCCGAAGAGCTGCCAATCGATGACTGGTGCGTACGCAGTGTGGATATGTGCACTTGTGTACGATATGTGGGCTGTGGGACCGGGACTAACTACAGCTGCGGATGATGGACTGACAGCGTGCGATGTCCCGATGGCGGATACAAAGAGTATCGACTCACGCTCATGCACTTTGACGTGCGTGCAAGCACCTATTTCTCGACACGTCGTCACGCTGACAAACCCACTAACCGTGCGCTGCATTTCCGCTGCATTGCGTCTCGTCACCCATGCTAACAGATTGAGCAAGAAGTGGATGTTGTTGTCGCCAAGACTGGCGGAGATTTCTGTCGCCTGCGCTCCGACGAGCTCCATTTCGAGACGACGATGCTCGTGGTGCAGATGTTTGCTGCTTTACTGCAAATTTGGTTTCGGTCTGCTTCATTTCTGAGCCCATTTATCTCCTCCGCTTTTTGTGTGTGGTGACGCCTAGAGTGACCAGCAAGCAGTCGAAGCCATCAAGACATATTTCCCAACGATCGCAGCACGTGCTCAGGACGACGAGGTGAGTCGCTTGCGGGAGGTGCTATCTCATGTTTTGCACTCTGGACTCACTTTCGTGATGCTGCTGTTGTCGTTGGCATGCATTCCTTGTCTCCCAGTCCATCCTGGAGGATTGTTTGGTTTGCTTTGGCGACATCGAGATCTTTGCCATTGAGTTTCAGTCGAAGGGACTGCAACAATAGCAGCAATCGAGCAGTAGAATCGACCAAAGACAAAATGCACATCCTCTTTAAAAAGTGTTAACAATCCACGATATCATCGATTTCCTGAACGCCTGCAACACTGGAACACATGAGCTGGAAGGACAATGAGAGGCGCATGTGGAGCATGCCGTTGGGGACTTCTTCGAGCGGAACCCAGCGATCAATGGGGTTTCCGGAAGTGAGTTGGTTCAGTGGGACCTGCATGCTCAAGAGCCATTCGAAAGGACGCAGTCAGCATGGAGCAGACAGAAGACACACTGCTGGGTGTTGCACGACGCACCTTTCCTTTCCCCATGAAGTGATGGGGAAACAGCTTGTTCTTATGGAACACCGAGCAGTTCAACATGATCGGGGGACCAGTGTACATTGCCTGGAACAGCGATTCGAGACCACGAGCTGCATTCTTGCTTTCCTCAGTGACAGTAGAACTCCACGCATTTTCCACTCCCCCCTGCGCGGATTTATTGGCGTCGCTGAGCGTGTGAATATGGTGTGTCGGGATAGCGAATCGAAACGAAAACTTGTCTTCTGCCTCCCCCCATCGCGGATTCACTCCTCCAACACCGACGCGGCTTCGGCACGTCCGAATATCCCACGTTTCTGCTGCCGCACCATGCTTGTCATCATGTGCTAGCTCCAAGAACACATAGGGATCACTCTGCTTGGCAGAAGCATAGGAAATGCAAATGGGTTATTCTCGCTGGTCATTCGGTCACCATCAAATTGAAACCAGCTCATCGTGTTGCCTCACCGTATGCATAATCCAGCCGCACGGAATCAACTCCCTCCCTTCAATCAAAGTGACCTGCACACACACAAGCAAACAAACAGGTCATGAAACGTAGGAAAGTGAAATACCCATCACCTCCGAGCTGCTCGTACCGACAAGACTCCAACAAACCGGTGCGGTAAACCAACTTCTCGAAACATCGCGTTTCGCTGACTTCTGGAATGAATTTCAACCAAAAATGGAACTTTCTGCTCCTCTTCAACGACACAATGCGTTCCAACGTGCCCCGTTCGATGGGTGTACCCACCGTCCAGTTGGTATTGCGTAATGGACGTCACAAGCCAGCCTTCTCCACAAGTAGACGTCCACATCTCTACCAACTCTGGATCGCCGAACACAGAGCCAATGATGTCATCGCAAGTCTCGGTGCAGATTGGACTCAGTCGATCCCACCCAAGCTCGATGTGCCGCGGAGCGTTCATTTTGTGAATGTAGCGAAGCGTATTGTCCGCGGCTTCGACTTCCCAGGGGTCGACAAACATCATCGCCTGGTTGTGCAGTGTCTCGGAGATTCCATTCGTTTCAGTTTCCACATGGTGGAGTCTCTTTTCATGGACGGAACCAGGCTGCTGTGGTTCGTCATGGTGCATCGGGAACATGTGGCAATCTTCACCAGGCATTTGAACAAGCAATCGAAGCTTTCTGTTCTTGCAACAGCGACTGAGAAATGTCTGGCATTCTTCCGCAGAGGAATATATCTTGCTTGTCGAGAACCAGTCGAATGCATCCTTCAAGGAGAAACACTTGACATGAACCCGAGGGTCCACACGAAACCTTTGGAAGGATGGCATCACTCCCAAGTGTGGGTGCTGCATCAGCAGCAGTATGTAGTCATCGCTTTTCTTCACTAACTCCGAGTGAATGTCGTTGCTGATGCCGATCTCATGCAGAAAGCTCTGGAAATCATACCGCTCTTCAGCATTGTGAATTTTTTGCGAATGGTGGTGGTGGAGGTGGTGGCTATGCGTCGCTTGATGAGCTTGAGTCTTGTCGTGGTCTTGGTCGCTATCGACGCGCTGAATAGCTTGCTCAGCCAACTTCAAGGCAGAGCCATCGAGACCGTAGAGACCGCAAAGGCATGTCACTTCTTTCACTGAGTAATCAAACTCACATCGCAGATGGGATTCCATAAGCGAGTACCATCGCTTGATACCATCCAGCGGTCCATCTTCCAAAACCTTCCACATCTTTCGAGGCGTAAACAGCGAGCTTGAGATATCCAGTTCTTCCAGATCTTGTCTAGCTTCTTCAGTGTCATGGAAATCCATCAGGAACACTTGAGCTCGCGCGTAGTGCGTACGCAGAATCGACACCAAAAGAATGAGCGAGTACATTTTGCGCAACTTGAGCCAGTGGCTTTTTACTTTCTCGCGTGTCGCTGCACTTGGACGCTCACCAACATGCTGCCCTTGAAGATACGACGCGACTGTTTCAAGGAAAGTGTACCCGAAGGTGCCTGCGAAATTCCAGATGTTTCTCGAGTCTGCATCCCAGTCCTGTTGGAGTTGTCGAACCATGCTCAACGTCGTCTCGAAAGAGAACATGCTCAGTTCGGCAAAATACTCGTCGTCGCTTCGTCCGGCTCGATCTCTAGTGCTGACAACTGCATGTGTGCAAACAAGGGTTAGTTGCTGTGGCTTTCGCCAAGAGACAATGTGTATATGTGTATACTCACAGAATGGAGCCAGAATGGCTTCGTGGATGATCTTTGATTGGTGGCGACACCAGCTGAGAAAAATGCAACCAGTGCGTACTGCGACAGCAACTTGGGCAACAACGCTGTTCGGAAGCTGGAGTTGACCTTGCGCATCCAGATTGAGGATATAGCACAGCTGGATCGTCAGTCCCTCCCAGTCGCGATAAATGTCACCTGTGATTTTGCACGAGGCGAATGTGGAGCAGGAGTGAAGCATCGAGAGGGAGACGTACTGGACCCACTTGCACAGAGTAGCTGAACGCTCTAACTCAGACAGCAAGAAACACACTTCAACAATGTGCAGATACGCGTGGGGCTGCATCACTCCAAGCGCCGCTTCAAGCACATAGTTCCGGTCAACTTGGAACTGCTTGCACAGCGGAGCGCAAAGCTCTTCTAGAAACGCTTGATGCGGCTCTGCTCTGAAATGCTTCACCGTCGGGTCGAAGTGCTGGAAGCATAGATCCAGCTCCGCACGAAAGTGGCTGATCATCTCTCTCGCAACCCGGATGCCAATCATTTTCCCGACAAATGCGGATGATGACCATCTCCTGCACTCAATGTCCGCGATCTGTGCCTTTAACCACGGAGCAGGCGGGATTGTCTTTTCAGGGTGAAGAAGCTGTGACAAATTCACAGTCTTTGACTTGTGAAGAAGATGCCTCTTGTCACTCATCACTGATTTGCCAGGGGAAAGCTCTAGTCGGTGCATGTCACTCATTCGACGTGGAGACGAGCTCCAAGGGACGTGGTCCTGGGGGATTTTCAGTTGCAGATCGACTCGACTCATGTTGCGCATCGATGATCGCACTCTTGGAAGTGACACATCCTCAGGCTGACTTTCACTGCTGTTGGGCACGGTGCCATTGTCAGATTCTGCCGCAGCGATTTCAAAGCGAGCGTGCACATTCACCAAATGGCGTGCTTGGAGCATTTCGACCAGCGCCGTGTCACTGAGTCCATTTCGCTTGCACGCGTAAGCCGCAAACGAATAGGCATGCTCAATGTCTGCAGTTGAAGCCAGCTTGCTCCCTGCTTTTGCTGACAATGCGTCGGTTGGATTTCCTTGCGCAAACGCTTGTCTTCGTTTCTTGTTTGCCCAACTTATCAACGTCGAGTTGATGCTCGAGTGAAGGTACTGGAAATAAATTGGGCTCGATGTCAGATTGACGTAAAAGTGAACGGCAGCTTTACAGCGAATGGGAAGGTCATGCTGGCGCTCTGGGTGTGCTGTGTCGATATCGGCTGCATCAACGGCTTGCGAAAGAGGCAGCAGCACTGTGCACGCTTGCTCGAAATCTTCCAACCACCACAACGCACAGCTCTCCATCCATCGATCTTTCCTCTGGCGGAAGTAAGGGACGATATCTTGATCGAGCAGAGTCCTTGTGATAGCACCCACCTCGGTGATGTCATTCGGTGACGCAGAACTGATAAAATCTTGCTGGAACTTGTCGCTGACTCGATACTCAACGAGTCTGCTGATCACAAGCGCCAAACTTGGGTCCGACATCCGTACTGCAAGCACCCTCAGAGCCTCTTGAAGACGAGGAGGCTCGCAGATGAGGAAGAATGCCGCTGCTGTCTCGTATTGCTTTTTGCTCAGTAACGAATATGCGTTTTTCACCGCAGCATTGCACCAGCGCTCTTGGGAAAAATCGTGGTCCAAGAACAGCGACAATTTCTGCAATGCAAGAACCGACAAGTCAAAATCTGACCAAATAGAGCAGCCATCCACATGGTACTGTTACCTTGTTTTGGTCGGTTTTCGACAACTTCGCCAGTGCTCCCAGCACGTTTTTCTTCCCCAAGGCTATGTAGTAGAGGCAAACATCGATAGCGTCTTTTGTCCTTGCAAAAGTGCTTTTGGCAAGCCTACACAGACGCAACCAGACGTTAGCATGAGTTCCAGTATTTCCACACAACGAGAATCAGCACAATCCGCTACCTTTCGATCACGCCTCGCAAGTCTCTGGTATTCTTCATCCAGAGTCCGAGCCACATCGACCTCAAGTCATCCCATGTAGCTTGGGGATGGACACAGTTCTCCAATAAGAACTGCTGCGCGTCCGAGTGAAGTGCCCAAAGTATTCCTGACGATGGCGATTCGTCTAGGCACATCGGAACCATTCGCTCGTCGTGGTCTTCTTCGGCGCGTTGCTCCATGTCCGGCTCTCGCTGGATGCTTTCACTGCGAAGCTTGTCACCGTTGACCACTTCTTTCAGCGACTTGGCAAACATGCATGACGAGAAATAGCGCTTGGCTCCAAGATCTGCCGCAGAAGCATCCAATTCGAATCCAAGTGACTGGATGGCATCGACATAGTGGAGGACAGCCTTCATCTCAAGCAGGTTTTCCGGGTCGAACGAAGCAAACATCAGAGCTCCGTTTTTCCGATGGAGGCGCTCAGTCTTGCACAGCAGTGCATCAATACAGTCCAAGATAGCCGCGGCTTCGGTTTTGCTGAGCGGTTCGTTGCTTGCTTTCGAAGTGTCGACACTCTTTGCTGCCTCATAGACATCCTCGCTTTCTGGCGGTCCGCCAAACAGATGCTCTGCCTTGTTCATCTGCGAGTTCTGGTGAACTGCAGTCGAGTATCGACCAACAGAATCCCTTCGCCCAATGCCGCCGAGAGAGGTGATGCCATTCGCCTCCAACCCCTTCCGTGCTTCTGCGTACGAGAGAATGCCACTTCTGGCACTCAGCTGAGCGGATATATTGTCATCGAGCACTTTAGCAAGTAGCTTGAGCATCTGGACTGCGTCCTTAAAAGCCTTTGAGAACTCATACGTCGGCTGATCGCCAGCCAGCTGCGTGTCTTTCACACCAACCCGAGCGTGCATTCCAAAAAGAGTCGTGATAATGACGTACGGGTGCCACACCGGCAACTTCTGGGGCGACTCCGCAGCTTTCCAGTCCATCGAGTACTGCAAAAAGCTCCCAGGTTCATCCCATTTGCCAAGGACGCCGGGCATTTCGTTCGAAGTTAACCCACGCTCGTTTTGCAATTGCCCACGCTGTTGGTTGGTTTTCAAAAATCCGCCGCCAATAAGCAGAGCCGACGAATCACGGGTGCAGTCAAATATCGAAAACGGAGTTGCAATGTCTTCACCAATTTGAACCCAGCGATGCAAATTCATATCGTGCTGGTATAAAACGATCCCGGACGTGTAGTGTACAGCTAGCACGTCCACGTTGAATTCCACATGCGCGTTGCACCAGCAGAAGCCCAAGATATCCCCTCTACCGGCTGATCGAACCGACTCCTCAAGCCGCAAGATTCCCAGACCAGACTCCGCTTCATAAATGTGCAGCTGGTCAGGCTGTCGAACATCCAACACGGCAATACGATTGGGGTCATCAACTTCAATGTGGTGAATACCGCGTTTGAAGGTGGATGCACTGCCCTTTTCAAGTCCAGCCGGGGAAGCATAGGCAACGTACCCCCGTCGGGAAAAGCTGTCAATATCGGAGGACAGACGCTCACTAGTTTGACTCTGGGGCGGCGCTTGAATACTGCACGAGCTCATCAAGGTGAAGTTTATATCCTCCCCTGAAAGCTGGCACCTCCAATGCTGAACAGAACCAGATGTGTCTCCCAAGAACAGCAACGAATTAAGTCCGTTGTGGTCACGCAGTCGCTTGCTGGAGAAAGCCCGCTGTCGGTAGTCTCGCTCGCTTGCAATTGACGTGATATCATGCTTCCGTAAAATGGTGCTGTTCTGGATATTCAGCGCGGACACATCGTACGCTTTCGATGACGATGGACAAACACCTTTCCAAGCACTCAGCTTTCCAGGCAGGGAGGTGATTCCGAATATCAGGACTGTGTTTGGCTCGTACTCTCCATCGTCGGCGTACACGGGGGACACGCACAGCAGTGCTAGGCTCGCAGCAGCTTTCACATTCAGCAGCTGACGCCAACCTCCATACATCGACACGGTTCCAGCATGCACTACAGTCGATTGTTCGTGATATGCTTTGAAACTGTCGCCCATAGTTGACAAGAAGCTGTGTTGACGTTCCGGAGAGCGATGGTCAACACTCTTGTCGCTAGGTTCGCGATTGCTGTCGGAGGCAGCAGACGCAAAAGCTGGGGACGAAGGAGTCGTGGAACTGAGCTTGAGTGGCGATGTCTCGCTGGAGCTGATCGGGGTCACAGTTGACAGTCGCGCCGCTGATGATCTGGCACGAAACCGCAGTAAAAGCATCCCTTCTGCTGGAATTGCATCAATCAGCTCGCCAACGCCAGCAGGGGTTTTGCCGATGACACTTTTGTTGTTGATTCCGACAAACTCGTCTCCAAGCGAAACTTGATCGAGTGAACTCCTGGTTGAGTTAATCTCCGATACCACCAGCTTCCCGTCTTTGCTCTCGAAAGAGAATCCGACTCCCGCATTCGTTTGCTTGTGCGAAGTCACTTCGTACTCGGCGCCTGACTCGCCTGTGCTATAATCATAAAAGGTCCAAGGAGAGACACTCGGAGATCTGCCGAGACGATGCGCGCTGGTGGATACTCGACCCGTCGGCGACGACACCACTCCAGCAGCGTCTGCAGCTCTTCCATACACGTTAATTGTACCCGATGCAAACGCCACGAGCAGCAAAGGAGTAGCATCGAAATGCAAGGTCGGGACCCACTGAACTGACAAGATCTCTCCACACTCCTCGGCACACTTCAAAACACCAGATGGGATCAGCCGAGATTCCGCTGAAAAGGCAGAGAACGAAATCCAAAATATAAGGACTTCGTAAGATGTGTGCCCATTTGCAGCAGTCTCGGCACCGACACTCGCAATTAACGGGAGCGAAGGGTGGGTGGCAAGCGCAGAGATCGCCCCTGTGTGGCTTCGATACCAGCTTTTTCGCTTAATGTGCGGTCGTAAGGATTTTCGTGCGACTGCGACGTTGTAGGACAGAATGATGTTATCTGCGCGCTGCAATATGATATCAAACGCCGATGGAATTCCGAAATAATCTTGCGAGAAGTACGCCATCACGCAGATCTCTTGCAGCGGAGCCACTTGCGGTATTTTTACGGACGATGATGCACCTTCGCGATGCTCGCTTTCCTCGTCGTTTATCTTGATGCAAACGCCAGTCTCCTCGATCGTTGGTGCGGCGGTAGGAATCCCAACCAAGCGCCACAAATGCAGAATGCCTTGTCTGTCTACGCCCGAAACCCAATCAATTTGCGTTCGATCTTTCTCCGTCGCACTCTCAAACTTTTCCTCGCTGATATTTCGGTTCTTCGAGAGCACCCAGCGGAAATTATCAATCGGCATTCGCGGCTCGAATACCAACACTGTGATGAACGTCGGGGTTGGCGACTTGCGGGCGGTGGCGTCTTCACCACCGATGTCTGCCTCTGTCCAGATACGCACCGCTCGACTGACAGTGCAGGTGAGCAAGATCCGCGGAGGTTCAAACCATCGCGCCTTGTGTGATCCATCGAGTGTTCGAGCGGCATGGAGTTGCGTGTTTGCTGGCTTCCACGAGTAATACACGATCCGATCAGGATGGGGAAGGTCATCGACGTGCAGCACTTGCTTCCTGTCGCTTTCATCCACCGCCATTCTCCATACTTTGAGGTTGTTTTGTCCGCCGTTCGACGACCCAAACACAAACTCCGAGGGAGAAAACTTGACAATCGCATTCCCTACTTCGCCGTGGCCAGTGCTGCGCCACATCACTTGCGCTTGCGGGATGCTTGCACCCATTGCGGACACAGCGTCTGCGTGGTTATGGATATCTAAGATCCCAATCCCACTACTGTCCGAGTACAGTAACTGCTCCGCGCATCTCGAGAACGAAAAACTGTGGATTCGGGCGCTTTCGTGCGGCAGCTGGAACTCCCACATCGGCACAAACGACACTTTCCTCTGCTTCCCATCATCATCGCCATCGGTGACCTGCGGTCCGTGGATGATGAGCTGCGTGGACGAAAGCGAAGCGAGTTTCGCGTGGAACGCACTCCAGCGCACTTTGGTGATGGCGCTCGCGTGGCCCGTGTGCGCGATCGTCGAGAGCAGGATGAAGTCGTCGCTGTCGTAAAGGTGGATCTGCTGCTGCGCGGGGATCGCGACGACGTTGCGGCCGTCGACCCGCACCCAGCTCCACGCCCGCATGTTGGTCGTGCTGCCGGCCGACATGCTGGAGGTGTGGCTTTTCTACTGGCTCTCGCGCTGGTGTCGGGGTTCACGGTCGGTCGCTCTTCTTCTTTTGGTGGTGATGATGATATTGCTTGAGCTGATGTTGTCGCGTTTGCTGCTGTTTTGATCCCCACAAACTACAACATCGACATGGATACTGGACGGCGACGAACGAGTGGGGAGAAAAAGCGACTTCAAGTTCTGGCAAATGCTACAGCGGCGGTCCGTCAAAGTACGAGTGCTCGACTGTTTGGAGCAAATCGGTAAGTGCGACTGTCTGAGACATTTCCTCAGATGCCACAAAAAAGTGGGACCAAAATGGATCTGGGTACAAGCAACATTCAAACAACCGTCGAGCAGTACAGTCATCCGTCGTTAGTGTACGCACCCAGATACACTCGGTAACGCTCGAGTCTGCCAACTGTGGCACAACTACCGATTGTATCCACGATGGCGATCAGTCGCCGAGTTCGCGATTGGAAGATTCGGCATCGATGTCGCGGTGTCCCAGTCTGTCGCCATCCGAAGCTGTCGAGTGCTTCGCTTCGGTGCAGTCGTTGCTCGACGAGCGAACAACCTCGCGGTGGTTCATCGTGTCTTACATCCGCATCGCTGCCGACATGCGTCGTCAAATCAAGCGTCGTTGAGTTGTCTCTGAGCGGGTCATTGCTCCGGTACAAACCAGGTCGTTTCTGTCTGCGACCTGGTGGTGGTGGTGACATGTCAACAACTGGTCACAATCGTCGCCAATCTCCCAACCCTGTCGTCGAACCCAACAACAACTGGCTTGCTGCTGCTGTTGATATCGTATGGCCCACTAAAATCCTCTTTCACTTTATACATGGATAGTCAGAAAAACTGGCCAATGAAAAGAAAGTCGCGTTGTGCAAAAGACAAGAAGAAGAAGTAGAAGAAAAACGGAAGGAGCACCATCGAGATCTTTTTCTTGCTTCAGAACATTGAGCCATTGCTTGTGGATGCCTCGCAGGGCTGTCCCGGCTTGCGTGCTCGCAGGTTCGTGGTCGCCACGACTGGTAGCACCCTGCGAGGGACTCCAGTTCGCAGCGCTCCTGTTTCGCGCAGGCGTGCAGCGTACACCGCTTCTTCGAGCGAGAAGAGCGCCATGCTCGATCCATTGGCACTTTCGTCCAAAATCTTACTCTCTCCCCTCCAAAAAAAAGCACACACACACACTCGATGCTTGGATCTCTTTTTCGTTTCTCTCCCGTCTTTTTCGATTTTTTGTGATGGGGATTGGGAGGCAACTGGTCGATTGCATCTATTAATAGAATAGAGAGACCTCCTCGTTTTTCACCGTTTTATGAAAAGAAAGAGGGTTGTTGTCCCTCTCTCTACAGGAGCAAACATTCAGAAGAGAGAGAGAGCGTACGCGCGATCAATAGTGGAAGTCAATCCAAAAGAGTGTGCTGCTGCCTCCTGTCTGTTCTTCCGATCGACGACCCTTCTTCCGCTGCCCTCTTATCTGTCCAACATAACCAAATCACCACCTTTCCTTTTTGGACATCTTCCGTCGCGACCGCATTTCTCGAGTGAGTCGGCACGTTCAGACGATCGAGATACTTACACACACATACACAGACACAGTCACACAAACAAACGTCGCGTTTCTTTCCTTCCGACTTGTGTGTGTGTGACCTCTCGCTTCCTCTGCTTCGTTGGTGAAGAAGAATAGGTCTGTCTCTCAGTTGGATCACGTGACGCGAGTGAAAAGCAACTAGTGATCGATCGATGGGGAACTGCTGCTCGACCGAGTCCACGAACCCTACGGCGCACGCGCGACGCAGTAGCGGCGGTGATGGTGGTGGTGCGAACCCAGCGAATGTGCATGGCGTGAGCGCCGTCCCGCTTCAAAATGGCGGGAGCGAGTTCCTGAAACCACTCGAGCCGCAAGACAAGCAACAACAACAACCGCAGCAGCAGCAAACAAACGGCGCGGAGAATGGTGGCGTCGCGGTCGTGAAGGAGGTCCAAGTCGATGCTGCGGTCGCGAAACAGCTACAGCAAGAGCCACAGCAAGAGCCACCTCGGTCGCAGTCAAAGAAGTCGGTCGCGAGCGGACGAACGCAGCCGGAAGGACCAGGACCGACCCACTCGGTGCAGATCGGCGACTACAACCTGCGCTACTCGTACTACTCAAAGCGCGGGTACTATCCAGAAGGTAGGCGTCTGTGCAACTCGTTCCGCCACGGTCGAACTTTTTTTCCGAGTCGATGCTGAACACGGTATCTATGCTCTCTCCTGTATTCGCAGCTCGTAAGAAGGCGAACCAGGACAGTTATTACTGCGAGACCCACTTCACCGGCGATGACCAGAAGGCATTCTTTGCTGTTTTCGATGGCCACGGTCAGTTTGGCGACATTTGCTCCCAGTTCTCGGCAGAATACGTAAGAATCCAAAAGAAATGCTGCGATTCTGGATCATTGGGATGACGATGTCTAATAACTGTCCCCCCTTGGTGACCGCATAGCTTCCTGAGTACATCGTCAAGCATCTGGAAAACAATGTTGGCATCCTTCCAGCTCTCACACGCGCTCATTTGGAGACAAATCAAACGGTAACTTCCGAATGTTGCTGGCTCCAAAGCAAGCCAGGAACACACTGTGAGCGGATTCTGATTGATGTATGCATTTGCACCTGTAGATGCACGAAGCGTCGTTTGATGACTCGATGAGTGGCACCACCTCGATTTCCGTGCTCTTCCATGGGAATGAAATCCACATTGCCAATGTTGGGGACTCCCGTGCGATCATCGCCCAGGAAAACCTCAAAGCGGTCGGACCATACGATGAGGCTTCGCTCGTTGCGAAACCTCTGTCGATCGATCAAACGCCGTTTAGAAAAGTGGGTTTATGTAAAAACGCATGCTTTGAAACAACAGCAACATGACAGGAGATGTGAGTATTAAACGCTATTCTCCTTTGTAGGACGAACGCGAGCGAGTGAAGAAGTGCGGGGCTCGTATCTTGACCGTTGATCAGGTTGAAGGGTTCGAGCCAATCCACGAAAACTGGGGTCTCAACCTCGGGGACGAGATCGACGAAAATGGAGATCCGCCGCGTATTTGGCACCCATACGGTCAATACCCTGTACGTAGCAGCTGCCTTACCAATGAGCTACGAACCCATGCGATCGTGCGCCATCGGTTGCTGACGTCGCTTCGATGACTTGCTTTCCAAACGTAGGGGACTGCTTTTACTCGAAGTATCGGAGATCTCGTCTCTGAAGAATTGGGGGTCACCGCCGAACCTGAAATTTTGTGCAAAACGCTCAACGCCCATGACAAGTTTATCGTGATTGCCAGCGACGGCGTCTTTGAGTTCCTGACGAGCCAGAATGTCGTCGACATCGTCAAGAAGTTCGACGATCCATCCGAAGCGTGTCGAGCGTTAGTGGAAGAGGCGTACAATCGCTGGCTTCAATTTGAAGTTCGAACGGATGATATTACTGCGATCTGCATCTACCTTGATGGTATCTCGGCGACCAGAGATCTCGCGCGAGGAAGTATTTACCTGGGTGGAGAAGTTTTGGATCTTCAGTCGATGCAGCGACCAGTTCGAGGGATTGGGAAAAAGGACTATGGACCCCGCAATACGATCGTTGGCACTGAAGCGATCCGTTTATCTCTCACAGAAGGACTGTTTGACGGCGAAGATCCAACTTCGCTGTACGACTTGAGCGACGATGATGGTGGCGAAAAGTCGGACACAGAGATTAAATGGATCAAAGAGATCGTGCAAGGCAACTTTTTGTTCAATCATCTCAGCGAAGAAAAGGTTTGTGACGCAATCACCGTATGCTTCTGGGCTCGTGCTTGACGCACCAATCTTTTGTTTGTTTGCGTCCAGATTTTGGAAGTTATCTCAGTGCTCAAGCGAGTGGATGTTGCGGCTGGGGATATCGTGATTCGCCAAGGCGCTCCTGGAGATACATTTTATTTGGTATGTGCGCTGCGTTTACTTGTCTGCAGGACCGTGTGAGATGACTCATTGCAAAATGCACCGCACTTAGATCGACCATGGCGAATTCGAAGTTCGTGTGGTGCCCGAAGACGTGGAGTCTTCGCAGAGCGAGAAGACGGGAGGGTCTCTCGATGCGTTTGGGGATATCGTCCACGTGTACAAGTCGGGTCCAGGTCTTCACCCGACGTTTGGCGAACTCGCACTGATTTACTCCAAGCCTCGAGCGGCTACCGTGATCGCGAAAGAGAAAGGGGCTCTGTGGGCACTCGACCGCCTTGCGTTCCGTGGCATTTTGATGCGAGGGAGACCAATGCGAGACGTGGTTCACCGTCTTCGTCAAATTAGCTTGCTCCGTCCCCTCACCGTTGCCCAGACAAACCTTGTCGCAGAAGAGATGAAAGTGCTGACTTTCGACGAGGGTCAATTCATTCTACATGAAGGCATGAACGAGCCGGGCTTCTTCTTGATTACAAGTGGAAAGGTGGAATCCGCTTCCAAGCAGAACAACATTCCGTCCCTTCAACTAAAAGCTCTCGATTACTTTGGTGAAGTTGCGCTTGTTCGTCGGAGATCAACCAGGTTCGTCATGTGTGTCCTTGTCATTGGTAGTGTCTGTAACCCTCACACTTCCTCCTTCCTTCCTAGCCAACGCACCATTCGTGCATTGGAGCAAACGGAATGTCTTTTCATCAGCAAGGATACGTTCGAGCAATCCGTCGGGAAGCTTTCCTCGATCCTGGAAAAAGATAAGATCCGAAGATTCCGAAAAGACCGGATATCGGAGTCACGGAAGACCGCGAAAGTGAGTTTCTATGCATGCTTTGTGTTGGATCGTGTTCTTATGTGTGTGGTATCTTTTTAGACGGGGGATTTTGTCTTGTTCGACGAGCCAGACGAAGCTGCTGGACTTCCACAAACCATCGACCAACTTGAGGTTGTCGGGAATGTGTTTTCGGATGTAACGAATACGGTTCGACTGGTGATGGTGAAAGGATCATCACCCCCGACGTTTATGACATTGCGCTCTGTAAGCAAACAAGCTATCTTCGATGCCAGCATGCAAAAGCACGTATCTGGCGAGCGGGATATCTATGTGTCCTTGTATGAGAAGAACGCACTCGTCCCTCACGTTTGCGGCATGAACACGAACGACACGGATATCCACCTTCTGTACGGCACTCAAGTTGTTGGAAGCTTGGAAAGCTTTCTCGATGGTGAAGGAAAAGGCGAATCATTTGTTCGCTACTACGCCGCTCAGGTCGTGTTGGCGTTGGAGTTTTTGCACTCGGAAGGAATTGTGTCCCGAACTGCTGACCCGACGAACTTGATGGTCGATAGAAACGGCAACATCAGAATGCTGAATCTCAGGTACTGCATCGTACTGTTGCCGCATGACTTCTCCCTCTCTCTCCGTTGCTTACTTCACGTCGGTTTGTGCAGATTGTCCAAGTATGTTGGTCGAGGCAGAACCTACACTGTCTGTGGAACTCCAGAATACTTGTCTCCCGAGCAGATCAAGGGCGAAGGTGAGAAGAGTGTTCGTGAACGCATTGCAGCTGGAAGTGATACCTCGACTGACTTATCTCCCGCACTCGCTAGGGCACAATATTGTGGCTGACTACTGGTCGCTCGGGGTGCTCATGTATGAGCTTCTCTGCGGCCACACCCCTTTTTCTCTCGAGAAAAAAGACGACATTGAAATTTTGAACCAGATTACGTCGTTCCGTCCGGTGCGTGCTTACAACGCCACCGTCATGTATATACCACGCGGTCAGGCTTGATGACAAGTCGTGTCGATGCTTTTTGATGCAGGAGCAACTGACTTGGCCGGAAAACGCGAGCGCCGAGGTTAAAGACATTATCCAGAAGCTTCTGAGTCCGGATCTCACTGCCCGTCTTGGCTTCAAAGATGTGAAAGCCAATTACACGCAGAACGTCTGCGAAGGGATTAAGCGGCACCCGTTCTTCGCTGGAACTTCGTGGGAAGCAACGAAGATTGGATCGTTTGCGGTATGTGTGTAGCTTTTTGTGGATCGCGCGAGACTGCGCTGGCTGATGCATGCCTTCTTTATCTGTGCGCAGGCTCCTCTCGAGGCGGAGGCAGCGACTCAATTCAAGCAGATCACTGCGAGCGGTGCTGCCCAAGAACTGAACATTGGGACGCCGTACAGCGGCGACTTCCAGTGGCTCACCGGTTTTTAAGAAAGCAAATTAGACTCGGTGGAGCAGCAGTCGCATTCCAGATCCGCAAACACCCGTGTCTTCTATCTACATTTAAAGGTTGTCTAATCAAAGTGTGCTCATTTCGCTACATCGGTGGCGTTTTTGTACGCTGTTCACGCATTGAAAATGGTAGCGATGTACGCGCGATCAATCTCCAGGGATTGTTTGTTGTTTTCTCCCCCCCAAGCAAATCGAATCAGCCAGCGATCGCACTCTAGATCCGCAAATAGTGACTTCTACATTTCAGCGTTATCGCATGGAGGTCTGCACTCACTTCGCTACCGCGTAAAAGATTGCCGCGACCATGAGCGGAATCAAGCCCATTAACGTCTGACGGTAGGTCTGCAGCTGCTCCGTGCTCTTCAAAAGCTCCGTCTTCTCCTGCGTCAGCTTCACCGAGATCGCAGCCGCAGACTGGTTCTGTCGCTCCAATTCCGTCTTCTCCTTGTCCAACGCAGCGAGCTTCTCACGGAGAACCTGCAATTCGTGAGTGACCTTGCCGATCTTCTTCTCCTTCTCCTTGAAGCTGTCGCTGAGTTGCTTGCGTGCGGCTTCCGCAGCAGTAAGCTCAGACTTTGTCTTTGCGAGTTGCTTCTTTGCCTTGTCTGCTTCCGCACTCTTTTCGCTCAGTTGGCTGTTCGCGGACTGCGCGGAACTCTTCCACTTCTGGGTGTGCTTGTGGACTTCCTTGAGCTCTTCATTTGCTTCCAGCATCGACGTACGGGTCTTCTTCAACATGTCCTCCTGGGAAACGACTACGTTGCGCAAGTTTTGCACTTCCGCTTCCAGCTCGCCGCGGCGTCCACTGGTCGCTTCGAGTCGCTTCGAAGCCTCAGCCAAAGCTTCTTTGCACGCACCGAGCTCTCCCGTCAGGCGTTCCACCTGGATGCTGCTTCCAGAAGCCTGCTCGGTCGCTTTCTCGGAGGCGAGCTTCAGGGCGATCACTTCATCCTTAAGGGAACGGATCAGGTGGGTGGTTGTTTCTTTTTCAGCAACAACCGAGGTCGAAGAGTTCTAGTTTCGAAGGTACGCAGCGAACATTAGAGAAAAGTACCACTTCAAATGGTGCACACAAAAAACAGCTCTCACCTTGGCGTCGGCAACAAGTTGCTCAAGCGCAGTGTTCTTTCCGAGCAAAGATGCGTTCTCGACTTGCAAGTTATCCAAGAGGGAGGACAAGTTCCTCTTTTCTTCTTCGTGAATAGTGGCAGCTTCTTCAGATTTTGCCACCAACACCTTGTTTTGTTCCATCGCTGCCTCGAGGCGCTGCTTGGTTTGTCCGAGCTCTTTCTCGAGAGCCAACATGTGGCTTGATGAAGCGTGGGACTTGGATTCCACACTGGCGATGTCTTGCAGCAGCGCTTCATTCTCGCTACGGAGCTTCTGGGCTTCAGCGCTTAAAGACTCCACTTGGGAAACCGATGCCTTCACGTCGGAGTTGGCCTTTTCCAGCTGCGACACGAGCTCTTCAGTGCGTCCTTGGTGAGCAGAGGTCTCCTTGAGAGCGTTTTCAGCTTCAGCACGGACACACTTCGCTTCAGCTTCAAGTTGAGTGTTTTTCTCCTGAAGCTTTTGGTTTGTCATCTACGGGGAGGGAGAGAGAGAGAACATATTTAGTGCCACGCTTCATGTGACAGCGCAGGCAATGGATAGCCTACCTGGAACTCATCAATCGTCTTCCACAGCTTGCGGAAGTTTGTGTCGTTGTCCGACTTGGTATCCTCCATCTCCTTAAGGAATGCTTGCAGCTTGGCCACTTCAGTCTGCAATGCGGCGTCAGACTTCGACGCTTCATCGATCTTCTTCACGAGCTCGGCATTCGCTTCGTTCAACTCGGTAACAGACTGAACCAATCGCTCCTGCTCGTCACGCAACTTGCTCTCCGCATCGACCAAACCCTTGTTCGCTTTCGCAGCTTCCTCCGCCTTCGCCTTTTCGAGAGAAAGCTGGCTTTCCAGCGCGGAAATCCTCTGCAACTGCTCTTCGGCAACGCTCTTGTTCAATCGTCCGGCTTCAGCGGCATTCGCCTGTTCGCTGGCAAGTTGCGCTTCCAAATCGGCAACCTTTCGCTCTCGTTCGCTCTCAATGGCTGCAGCTGCTGTCGCCTTCTTTGCTTCAGTCTTCTGCTTCTTCTCAACGACAGGAGAAACAGTCTTTGCTCCCTTTTCCACCGTCTCGACCTTCTTTTCTTCCTCTTTGACGACCTCAGCTTGGCTGGCCAAGTATTCTTTCGCTTGCTTCGTGCGTTGAGCCCTCTTCAACTCGTCTTCCAAAGCAGCTACATGCACATCAGTTTCAGTCAGCCACCTCGCAATATTGCCCGCTCGTTGCAAGAAACCATCAGCGGCAGAAGCAAGAGTTTGATCAGGACAGGAGTGTGCACGTACCAATTGTCTCATCCTCTTGGTTGTCGGGGTTTTCTTCGGCAACAGCGACTTCTTCTTGCTGAGGCTCGTCGTCGGGTGTGCTTTCCTTTACCTTTTCGACGACTGGCTCATCGGAAGACTCGTTCGAGCTGTCCCCACTGGTAGTCGCTTGTCCCGCATCGGCAGACGAAGGAGTAGCAGCAGCAGCAGGAGCAGCGGGTTTCTTCTTCGATTTCCTGCGCTTCTTCTTGCCGCTGCTCGCCGTTGGCGATGCAACCGCATCCGCACCGGCGTTGCTCTCGCTACTCTGATTGTTTTGCTGCTGCTCGACCGCGAGTGCGAGGGCTTCTTCTTCCTCCTCCTCCTCCTTGGCTTTCCACAACTGCAGCTCCTTGCGCAGTGCGACGAGCTTCTTCACTTCCTCCGCGACCTGCTCCAGCGTGATGCCGCCGTCATTTTTGCGCACGCACTCCTGCAATTCGCGCACGCGCGTCGAGCAGACGTCGATCTCGGATTCCAATGCGATCTTGCTTTCGAATTCCATGGTTGGTCTTGATGGGTAGCTTCCTGTGCTGCTGCTGATGGTCGCTGGACGGATAGGTTGCCGATTGACCTGAGAAGGACGGGGAAGGTTAGAGAGTGGCACTAGCACGACGGTGTGTGTGTGTGCAGCAGAGGTCGCTCTTCGCTTGCTGGTACCCAGTCGTTTAGATAATGAGCGCAATGGTGCTCGTCTTCTGATTGGGCGGTTTGTCACCGAAAGAGCGGGAGGGGCGGACGGCAACGTACGCTCCGGTGTCTATGCACACAGCATTTGGATCGAGTATTAAACATGTTGGAAATGTAGAAAGAAGCGGGAGAGCATTCAGACAGGTGTTTCGTACATTTGCCAAATATATATCGGAGGCAACAAAAATCGTGAGTGCATCGAACTAGGATGCAAACGAAAAGGGAAGAGATAGTTGCCTTTTCTGTCACTCGCTCACACATGTCGCTCGTTTTATCCACAAATCTGGAGCGCTCTACCGGATTCGCTACTTCCAGGTGTAAAGCACCGAGTGGGACGAGCAGCAACCTCAATGCGGAAATGGCGCCACGAAAAGCCGCCGATGCAGCCAATGAATGCGTGCGGACGTCGGTCTGCAAAAGGACGCACGCGTCATTCCAATTACGCCTGCAAGCAACACCGGTGGGTCTTTGGCGTCGGCGCTGCATTCGCTGCTCCCGTGTGTGCGGAACCGTAAATGGCGTTCCAGGCGCGCCATCGATGGATCATCCAACGACTGCAGACGTCGCTTGGGTTCCATGACGAAGCCCAAGTGGAGGAGCTCATGAAGACGAACCGCAATATGGACAAGCTAGCGCAGTTCTTTCGAGTCGATGGACCGCGAAAGATATTCTTCTACTACCAGATGCGCAACTACGAAGACGACACGGGATTGGGCGAGTACAGCGGTAACGGGGTAGCGCAAGCAATGAGCACCGAGAGAAAGAGAGAGCTCTTTATCACCGATGGACTGGAGGAGCCGCTCCGATCGCGAGCGCTCTATTTCGTGAAAGTACCGAAGGGAAACGTTGATGGTAGCGGAGCTACTGCGATAGAGACTGCGCTGGGATTCGCGGGGATGGTGAACCCGGAGACGCTCGACGGAGCAACCCCCTTCAACCAGCTTGATCCTGCCGTGGCGAACGACCACTTGCTCGGCTATGGTGTGTTGGATCCATCCGTGCTGCTCTCCGTCGAGTCTGTTTTGTCGCAATTGTTTGTGCCGCTGCTTACGAGTCGAGAGGAAAGCGAATGGGGGAAAGCCGACAATGAGTCTCGCAATGAGTTTATGCATGGACTGAGGTCTTTTGTGACCGACATTCAAGAGAATTTGAAAGCGATGAATACGGGACTCGATCTGCGCAAGCCCGATAAACGCTACGATGCGAACGACTCCCGGAGTTTGTCACGATTGTCGTCCGATGATGGTGCGGTCTATCATTTTGTCGATCTTGTCCAAGACTGGTGCAAGCAAACCGAGACGTATCTGGAGGACAACGACCAAGGACGTTGGGAATCCCATGATGCAGGACCAGACACAGAATTGGAGTACTGGAAACGGCGTCTGCAACGACTCATGGGGATTACGGAGCAGCTCAAATCGAAAGAGTGTAAGATGGTGACGGGTGTGCTTAGCGTTGTGTCAAAAGTGCAGGATGGCGGATTCGACAAGCTTAGTATCGGGTCTTTGCTGCGACAATGGAAACTGATTGATACGAATATCACTGAAGCATCCAACGAGGCGAAGGACAATGTCAAGTACTTGGCGACCTTGGAGCGGTTTATCGAGCCCTTGTACACTGGAACCGCCGGCACCGCGGTTGATGCGTTGCCGGCTCTCATGAACTCTGTGAAGATGATCCACACCATCGCGCGGTATTACAATACGACGGAGCGTATGACGAAACTATTTATGAAGATCACAAACCAGATGATCACGCTGTGCAAGAAAAGCATTCTGGGCAAAGATCCCCCCGAAGCCATTTGGGACAAGGACCCGGAATCCTTGTTAGTCGACTTAGAAGCGTGTCTCAAGCTCAACGAAGCGTATCAAGAGCAGTACCGCCTTACGAAGGACAAATTGCTGACGATGCCGAAAGGGAAGCAGTTCGACTTTAGCGAAACGCAGATTTTCGGCAAATTTGACTTGTTTTGTCGGCGCGTTGTAAAGCTCATCGACATGTTTAGTACGATCCACCAATTCCGATCGCTGGCGTTGCACTCTCTCGAAGGGATGGACACCTTGCTCGCTTCGTTCAATACGATCATTCACGAGTTCAAGGCGAACAAACACGACCTGCTTGACTACCACAACAACAAATTCGACCGCGACTACGTGGAGTTCAACATCCAAATCTCTGACTTGGAGGCGTCGCTGCAGCAATTCATCAATGTCAGCTTTGATAGCATCACCAGCATTGAGCAATCCCTGATTCTGCTCAAGCAGTTTCAGTCGATCCTCCAGCGAGAAAGTCTCCGAAGCGACCTGGACTCGAAGTTTACCGTCATTTTCCACAACTACGGTCTCGACCTCACCAACGTTCAAGATATCTATGAGAAATACCGGCATGATCCTCCAATCGCTCGAAACCTCCCACCCGTGGCTGGCAATATTCTTTGGTCCCGACATCTGCTGCGCCGTATCGAAGAGCCGATGAGAAAGTTTGAGAGCAATCCAACCGTGCTGTCCACAAAGGATTCAAAGAAGATCATCAAGACCTACAACAAAGTGGCGCGGACTCTCGTTGCATTCGAGTACTTGTGGTACGAAGCATGGTGCCGCTCTGTGGAAACCGCCAAAGCGGGCTTGCACGCGACGTTGATCATTCGTCACCCAGACACTGGCAAGTTGTATGTGAATTTCGACAAAGAGATCTTGCAACTGATTCGTGAGGCGAAGTGCTTGGACCGAATGGGGATTGAGGTCCCAGAAAATGCCAAGATGGTTATGCTTCAAGAAGATAAGTTCAAAATGTACTACAACGACCTGACGTATACACTGAAAGAGTACGATCGTGTGACTTCGCAGATTATCCCCGTCACCGAGACGCTTTTGAAGCCCCATTTGGAAGATTTGCAGCAAAAACTTCGTCCCGGGATGGTCACTCTCACGTGGACGAGTATGAATATCGATGCATACAAGATGCAGGTCCATTTCGGTCTGCAGCGCCTGGAAGAGCTGATCAATAACGTGTATGACATCATCGAGAACCGAATCGAGAAGAACCTGAAAGTGGTGTCGCGGGCTTTTCTGGTGTATTTGCCCACGGATCAGGCATTCGCGTTGGATGATTTTGTCCGAATACAGGAGAAACACGTCGGCACCGTCACGGTTTTGCTCAGCGCAAAGAATGTGGAAATCGAGAATGCCGTTGAAGATGTGCTGCGTTTGCTCTGCGAGTACACCCTCGACGCTACCCCTTCGTCTTCCGTAGTAACGCTGCCAGCTTCACCCATGGGAATGCCGAGCAGCACATCGTCGCCCATGGCGACAATCCCTGACGACCACGCCGAGAAGGTCCTTTGCGACCAAGAGTCGATGGATATCTTTCGCTGCCACTACAAGAATCTGTTCTACCGAGCCCTCCTCAACTGCACGAAGCAATCCCTCAACGCTATCAAGAAGAGGGTGTGTTCCAAAGCGGGAACGGGCTTCCTCTTCTTGGAGCGACCGTTTTTCGAGGTTGATGTGCAGCTTTCAGTGCCATCAGTGCGTCTCAGTCCGTCGCTCGACGATATCCAAAAAGCGATCAACCGATCAGCTGTGGCGGTTCTAAAGTGTTCAAAAAGCTTGTACGAGTGGGGTCAGCAGCACGTCCTGCCAGAACACACGCGAGTGAGTCTGTTCGAAAAGCTGGGATGCGATACTGAGATCATCAAGGTCGCGATTCTGCTGACGGGTGCGTTGCATGGCACGAAGAACCAAGTCCATGAATACCTGACGACGTTCAAGAAGTACGATTGGCTGTGGAAGGAAGACATGGAGTTTCGCTACAACCAGTTCATGAAGCGCAACCCACTTATCCAGGATTTCGAGAACGAGCTTAAAAACTTCATGACCGTCGAAGCTGAAATCAATCATATCGCGCCGGTCCACAACATCGCGGTGCTTTCCCTCAACACTAAAAACCTGAAGCTGCAGCTGCGCAATGAGTGTCGGCAATGGAAAGTGCAGTATTCCGATAAAGTGCATCAGCAGGCGCGGACGGCATTGACAAACCTGATGGAGTACATCCGCGTAACGACGATCAAATTGAATACCCAGGTCGACTCGCTAGATTCGCTGCGCTTTGTGATGGGTGTTTTGAAAGAAATTCGCGAGCGAGAATCGGCAATCGAGATGGAGATCAATCCTATTACAGACATGTACGAAATGCTGGAGCATTTCCTTCCCGGTGGATACATGGACAAAGAAGAAATGGATCAAAAGAGCGTCATTCGAAGTTCTTGGCGGAAACTCGTTGATTATGCGGAAGAAGTGACGGACAATCTCTCGGATGTCCAAGGAGTCTTCAAGAAACAGTTGATAAAGGACGTGAAGGATTTCCAGACTGATATTTTGCAGTTCTGGTGTGACTACAATGAAAACGGACCAATGGTCTCAGGTCTCCAACCAGCTGAAGCAGTCGAACGACTGAAGCGATTCAATGACCTTATACTCACTCGAGAAAGGAAGTTGGAAGTGTACTCTGCCGGAGAAGAGCTGTTTGGGATGCGACCAACAGAGTATCCGGATCTGATTCGCACCAAGAAGGAGCTGGCACTCCTGGACCAACTCTATGGTCTGTATATGGACGTCGTGAACACAACGGAAGAGTTTAAAGCGATCGCGTGGAGCCAAGTGGGTGGAAGCATCCAACGAATGAGCGATTCATTCAGTGGGTTTGACCTCCGATGCAAGAAAATGCCCAAGAAACTCTGCGAATGGGAAGCGTACCACATTTTGCGGAAAGATATCAACGAGTTCCTTGAAATGCTGCCTCTAATTCGGGAGCTCAGTAGAGAAAGCATCAAGATGAGACACTGGGAAGAGGTGATCAAGATCTGCGGCCAAAATCTGCTTGTGGAAAGCGAGAACTTTAAATTCCAGGACATTTTAGAAGCCAAGCTGCTCACCTGGAAGGAGGATGTGGAGAATATTTGCGAAAGTGCTCAGAAGCAATTGCAAATCGAAAACAAGATCAAAGACATCAAGGAGCGCTGGGCCGGAACCTCGTTCGAGTTTGGCGAATGGCGGTCGAGAAATGTTCCAATCTTAAAAGGCTACGGGTTGGTGATTGAAGATTTGGAAGACAGTCAACTCCAGCTTCAAGCCATGCTCAGTATGCGTCACGTGGTCTATTTCAAAGAAAGTGTGCAGGCGAAGCTGGCGCAGCTTTCGGATACAGCTGACATCCTCGAGTTATGGATCAAAGTCCAGACGCTGTGGATGTCCTTGGAGTCTGTGTTCACTGGAGGTGATATCGCGAAGCAAATGCCGCTCGAGGCGAAGAAGTTTGCAAAAATCGACAAAGACTGGATCAAAGTGATGACCAAGGCATCGGAAATCGGTTTCGTGGTCGGGTGCTGCTCAAATGAGCTTCTTCGCAGTACGCTGCCGATCCTGTTTGGGGAGCTAGAGAAATGCCAGAAGTCGCTGGAAGGGTATCTGGAGCAGAAACGGAAGAAATTTCCTCGGTTTTATTTCGTGTCGAACCCGCTGCTGCTTTTGATCTTATCGCGAGGCTCTGATCCTGTGGCCGTCCAGCAGTACTACGAGAAGATTTTCGACAGCATCGACCAAGTGGTCCATGAGAATAAACCAAATGGAGACCGAAGGAAGATCCTGCAGTTCAAGTCCATGGTTGGCAGCGACGAAGAAGTGATTAGCCTTGTAAATCCAGTCATCGCAGACGGGAACATCGAAGACTGGCTGGGAATGGTAGAGAAAGAGATGAGGCACACGATGAAGTCAATTTGCCGTCACGCTGCTGCAGAGTGCAATACAGGATCCCTGAAAGAGTTTGTCTTGAAATATTGTGGGCAGTTTGCGTTGCTAGGGATCCAATTAAGCTGGACAGCAGAATGCCAGGAAGCGCTTCAAAAATGCCGGACTACGAAAGGAGTGATGCAGCAAACGGCCAAGAAGCATGGATCGATGCTTTCGGAGCTTTCTTCGTGGTGTTTGACCGACTTGGGGACGAAAATGACTCGCACGAAAGTGGAGACGCTGATCACTATCCAAGTCCATCAGCGCGATTGCTTCCTAGAGCTTTGCCGACTGTACAAAGAAAAGAAAATCACGGACGCGAACGACTTTGAGTGGCTTAAGCAAGCACGATTCTATTGGAAACCCTCGCCTGTGCATGACCATGTGGGTGCTGATGCGTGCCTCATCTCGATATGCGACGTCGATTTCAAGTACTCTTTCGAGTACCTGGGCTGCAAAGAGCGACTCGTGATCACTCCTCTCACAGATCGTGCCTACATCACTCTCTCTCAAGCGCTCGGCATGCATCTCGGTGGCGCGCCAGCTGGTCCCGCTGGAACAGGGAAAACCGAAACAGTGAAGGACTTGGGACGAAGTCTCGGTGTCTACGTGATCGTCACAAACTGCACAGACCAGCAGCGTTACTCTGATATGGCGAAGATCTTCAAGGGGTTGTGCCAAGGCGGGCTGTGGGGTTGCTTTGACGAATTCAATCGCATTGAGCTGCCTGTGCTGTCTGTTGTCGCGCAGCAAGTTCTTGCGATCACTAATGCAAAGCGCTTGCAAACGACATCGTTTTCTTTCCCAGGGGATCCACAAGCTATCACGTTGAACCAGGACGTCGCGTACTTCATCACGATGAATCCTGGCTACCAAGGGCGTCAAGAGCTGCCGGAAAACCTCAAAGCACTCTTTCGCGGGGTGTCTATGATGGTGCCAGACAGAGAAATAATCATGAAAGTCAAGCTTTGCTCGGTGGGGTACGATTCTTTCGCTGAGCTCGCGAGGAAATTCAAGACGTTGTACAACATCTGCGAAGAGCAGCTGTCCAAGCAGCGTCACTACGACTTCGGGTTAAGAAATATCTTGTCGGTTTTGCGTACGGCCGGAACCACAAAGCGCAACAACCTCATGGCGAACGAGGAGCTCCTGCTCATGACGACTCTGCGGGACATGAACTTATCAAAGCTTGTAGCCCAGGACATCCCCATCTTCCTGTCGCTACTGAAAGATATTTTCCCAGGGATCGAGCAGAGTCCATCCAGCAAAAGCGCTGAAATGGCAAACTCCATTACGCAGGCACTCCAGAACAACAATCGAATCGCTCATTCGACGTGGACGACGAAAGTGCTTCAGTTCTACGACACCACGATCGTTCGCCATGGCATCATCCTAGTTGGTCCTGCCGGATCGGGCAAGTCCGAAATCTTTCGAACCCTGCAATGTGCTCTGAGCGTGCAAACCAAGACCCCACACAAGCAGATCCGCATGAACCCAAAGGCGATTCGTCCTGAAGAAATGTTCGGCGAGACAGACAAGCTGTCAGGCGAGTGGGTCGACGGGGTTTTCGCTGCGATCTGGTCAAAGTTCAATGATCGATCGCGCAAAGACGTCTCTTGGATCGTTTGCGATGGTCCTGTGGATGCGATTTGGATCGAAAACCTCAATACCGTTCTCGACGATAACAAGATCCTGACACTCGCGAACGGAGACCGCATTCCGATGACGGAGAACTGTAAACTTATGTTTGAAGTCGAAGACTTGCGGAATGCATCGCCTGCAACAGTCTCTCGCGCCGGGATCATTTATGTTAGCGAGACTGATCTGGACTGGGAACCCATTGTGCACGGATGGCTCCTTACTCGTCCAGAACTCCATCGAGACCACTTGAAAAAGTGCGTGAAGGTAATGGTTGGTAGCTGCTCGTCCGGCGGCGATGGTCCCGGTCATCTGTTTGAGTTCGTCAGCAAACATTGCCACCCGGTGATTTCGGTGCCGCGCGTCGCGCTGATGCAATCGTGTCTCAATCTACTGCACAGTCTGCTGCTGCGCTGTGAGCTTAGCGAAGGGGGACCAGATGTGGAGCTGGAGCTTGAGCGATTGTTTGCCTTTTCGCTGTGCTGGACGGTCGGCGGAGTTCTGGATCTCGACGATCGCATCAAGCTGAGCCACTACTTGAGCGAGCGATCGTCGGCGTTCCCTAAAAGCGATCCGGCTGACAAAACCACGATATTTGATCACTTTCTGCACTCGTCGACGCTTGAGTGGGAGAAGTGGACATGCGAGGCGAATGAGAATCTCCTCGCAAAGGACGATAACGCCGCGAGCCTGATCATCCCAAACACCGACACATCGCGTTCGCTGTATTTGATCGAGCATCTCCACTCCTGCCAATTCCCGGTGATGCTTGTTGGCGAGACTGGGACGGGGAAGTCCACCATCGTGCGGTTGTTTTGCGAAAGTCGACGCAATGCCGACGATCTCACGTTCAAAAACGTCATTTTTTCGGGAGCGAGTCAAGCAGGAGGTTTTCAGGCCATCGTCGAGACGGAGCTGGAGAAGCGAGGAGGTAAAACCTTCGGTCCCGCAAATGGGAAGAAGCTCACGCTCTTTTTGGACGATTTGTCGATGCCAGCTCTCAACGAGTGGATGGACCAACCTACGTTAGAGGTCGCGCGACAGCTGATTGAAACCAACACGCTCTGCTTTTTGGATAAAGACAAGCGAGGCGACATCAAAGTGATTGAAGATCTCCGCTATTTAGCTGCGATGAGTCACCCAAAGGGTGGGAAAAACGACATTCCCAACCGTCTCAAGCGGCACTTCATGGTTCTGAACATTCTATCGCCGACAATCGAGCTCGTGGAAGCAATCTACGGGCAAATGGCTCGCTGGAGATTTGCCGATATCGATAATGCAGCGCGCAAGGCGATTCTGGACGTCGCAGCGAAACTTGCTTCCGCGTCAAGCCACTTATGGACATGGATGCGCAAGTCCATGCTTCCTACCCCGCAAAAATTCCACTACTTCTTCAGCATGCGTGAGCTGAGTCGTTGCTTCCAGGGCATAATGCGTGCACCGCTTGATAGCATCACATCTGAGCGAGTGCTCGTGAAACTATGGCGCCACGAGAGCGAACGAGTATTCAGCGACCGGCTCGTCACGATTGAGGACAAGCATCGGTTTCGTGATGAAATTACGCTCATCACGGACTCGGTGCTCCTCCACAAACCGTCCGTGAAAGAGAAACCAGATCTCCATATGATCTTTGTGGACTTCCTTCGAGAACCCACTATCGACGAGTATGGGGAGTTGGTCGAGGAGGCTCCGAAGTACTATGAGAGTGCTGCCACCATCCAGTCGGTTCGCACGCGCACAGAACAGATACTGATGCAGTTTAACAAAGAGAACCCCGGCAAGAAACTGTCATTGATTCTATTCGACGAAGCGCTGATGCATCTGGTGAGGATATCTCGCGTGCTCGGGATGCCACAGAACCATATGATGCTGGTAGGTGTGGGCGGGTCTGGGAAACAGTCTCTTGCACGACTTGCATCCATTATCGCAGGAAACCACGTCTTCCAGATCACGATCACGAAAACGTACAACCTCATTTCATTTTTCGACGATCTGCGATCATTGTTTAAGCTGGCCGGCCAAGTTGGGAAAGGAGTATCGTTCATCATCACAGAAGCTGAAATCAAAGACGAGTCCTTCTTAGAGCAGATCAACTCCCTCTTGGCAACTGGCGAGATCCCGGGTTTGTTTCCTCGCGATGAGCTCACAGTCATGGCAAGTGAGCTTCGCAACGTGATGCAAAAAGTCCACCCGGAGCTCCCAGATACGATCGACAATCTGGTTCGCTTCTTTTTCGACCGCGTGCGGAAGAACCTCCACTTGCTGTTGTGTCTTTCACCTGTCAGCAAGAGCTTTGCCGACCGGTGTCG
Organism: Globisporangium heterothallicum; assembly: GCA_023334155.1. Lineage (NCBI taxonomy): Eukaryota > Oomycota > Peronosporomycetes > Pythiales > Pythiaceae > Globisporangium > Globisporangium heterothallicum. Next base: position 34,460 of record JAASGH010000069.1, on the reverse strand, counting down.
AGAGTTTCCAAACTTGATCAGTGGGTGCACAATCGATTGGTTTTTGCCGTGGCCAGAAGAAGCACTCGTTGCAGTAAGCAGCGGGTACTTGGAGAATTTCTCTATTGAAGGATCTGTCGTCGTGAAGGAAAGTCTGATCGCTCAGATGGGACACATCCATCAAGTTGTCGTGGAGGTCTGTGGCGAATACTTTGCCAAGATGCGTCGCCACGTTTTCCAAACGCCACGCTCGTTCCTTCATTTTCTGACGCTGTACAAAGAGCTCTACAGCGAGAAGCTGAGTGAAATCAATCGAAACGAGAGCTCTATCAACATTGGTCTGCAAAAGCTCGTGCAGGGGGCACAGGATGTGGAGAAGATGAAAGTGATCCTGAAAGAGGAGGAGTCAAAACTCGTCATCGCAGAAGCTGCAGCGAACAGGATGCTCGAGAATTTGCAAATCAAGTCGCTCGAAGCGAAAAAGGAGAACGACACAGTGCAGAAAATCAAAGAGCAGTGCCAATCCGATGCGACGGTCATTTTGAAAGAAAAAGAGGACGCAGAGGAAGATCTGAAGAAAGCACAGCCGTTTTTGGACGAAGCGGAGCGCGCTGTCAGCAGCATCAAGCCGAACGACTTGAACGAGCTGAAAAAGCTCGCCAAGCCAGGTGATATCATCAAATTGATCTTCGATTGCGTGGCGATCTTGCAGATGATGCCGCTCTTAAAGGTCGAGAAGTCGCCTGTAACCCTCGGAGTGGGGAAAGACAAGAAGACGTTTGACTTTGTCCTCGATTCGTTCCAGATCGTGAAGTCCGGGATGCTGGCGGATACTCGTTTTCTTCAGAATATTTTCCATTTTTCCAAGCACTTGAAAGACAATATCAACGACGAAACTATAGAGCTCATGACGCCGTACATGGAGCTAGAGGGGTTCACCGCACCCGTAGCTAAAAATGCCTCAAAAGCTGCCGAGGGACTATTTTGCTGGGTGAAAGCCATGAGCATGTACCACGAAGCATCAAAAGTTGTAAAGCCGAAGCTCGAGGCGCTGCGGATCGCCGAAGGGAAGTTTGAAGCGGCGCAGGCAAGTCTCCACGCATCCGAAGAGAAACTTGTCAAGTGCCAGGCAGTACTTACGCGCTTACAAGAAGATTTCCAGACCCAAATGGAGGAGAAAGCAAAAGTGGAAGAGTATGCGCACGCCACGAAAAAGAAAATGGAGCAAGCAACGGCGCTGATCAATGGACTTGGTGGAGAAAAGCAGAGGTGGACGGAGGATTCGAACCGCTTTGTGGAGCGCAAAATGCATCTCGTCGGTGACTGTGCGCTCGCATCGGCTTTTCTTTGTTATTGCGGTCCCTTCAACCGGGAATACCGAGAATTGCTGATGCTGCAGCGTATTCCGCATGAGCTAACGAGCAAACAGATCCCGATAACCCAAGATTTCTCGCTGGATGCTTTCTTAGCTGATCCAGGAACAATCAGTGATTGGAACATGCAGGGACTTCCATCCGACCCGCTTTCGATCCAAAACGGCATCCTAGTCGCTCGAGCCGCGCGTTTTCCTCTCCTGATCGACCCGCAGGGCCAAGCATTGTCCTGGGTGCTCAACAGAGAGGTCGAGCATTTGCCGTCGTTTGGAGTTGTTTCTATCGCAAGCCCCAAGCTTCGCGACCACTTAGAGTACTGCGTCAACGAAGGCAAAGCTCTGGTTCTGGATAGCGTTGACCAGGACGCCGATCCGGTTTTGAACAATATCCTCGACAAAAACCTAATCGTCAAGGCGAAGACCAAGTTCGTGAACATATTGGATCGCATGTGTGAGTACAGCGATGATTTCCGGCTGTACATGACCACGAGACTACCGAATCCGCATTTTTCACCTGAGCTGCAAGCGCGAACGATGATTGTGGACTTCACCGTGACCCAGAAAGGTTTGGAAGAGCAGCTGCTCGCTCGCGTGATTCAGAAAGAGCAAAAGTCCCTAGAAGAGCAATTGCTGCGAGTTCAGTCTGACCTGAACACGAACACAAAGGCGCTCTTGGCGCTGGATTCACTGCTGCTGGATCGGCTCTCTGCGAATACTGGGAATTTACTTGACGATTTGGATTTGATCGCAGTGTTAGCCAATACCAAGCTCAAGGCAACGGAGGTGAACGACAAGATCGTGGCAGCCGAGGAGATGAAAAAGGGGATCGATGAAAAGCGAGAGCACTACCGGCCAGTCGCAACGCGAGGATCGGTCTTATACTTTGGCATCGTCGAATTCTCGGTGGTGAACGTGATGTATCAGGTTTCGCTGGACCAGTTCCTCGTCCTCTTCAAGAAATCGATTGATGTCTCGGAGCGATCCTCGTTGGTGTCAAAGCGAGTTAGCCACATTATCGACACACTCACGTACACCGTGTATCGCTATATCAACCGAGGACTCTATGAAAGGGACAAGTTGAGCTTCCTGCTCATGACTGCGCTGAAGATTCTGGTGACGGCAGAGTGCATCAGCCCATCGGACATCACGCTCTTTTTGAAAGCTGGTGCATCGCGAAAGCTTTCGTCAGACCAGCCGAAGCCGTTCCACTGGATGACGAACCAAGGCTGGTTGAACGCCGTCCAGATCGCGAGTGAGAAAGTGCATTTCCGGAATCTCCCGACCGATTTAGAGAGAAGCGAGAGTTTCTGGAAGAAATGGTACGAAGACAACGAACCCGAGCGACTGCCGCTTCCCGATTACGAAAGCATCCTCTTTGACTCACGGTCGATGACCGCGAATCTGCATTTCCATCGCCTACTCTTGATCCGTTCTCTACGTGAAGATCGCACGATTCTAGCTGTGAACGATTTTCTGAAAGCGCTCGAGTTTGTTGAAGGCTCGAGTGGTTCCAGTCTGGGGAAGCTGCCCGCAATGGGACCACGATACACCGAGGCAGTCACCGATACGGTTGAGAGTGTATTCAACGAAATGCTCCCTGAAACACCAGTGCTGTATTTACTGTCTCCCGGTGCAGATCCCACGGAGGCGATTGAACTATTTGCAAGGAAGAAGCGACAAAGCATTCAGTCCATTTCGATGGGAGAGGGTCAAGAGATTGTCGCATCGAAAGCCATTAGTGCCGCGATGCTCAATGGCTCTTGGGTCTTGCTGCAAAACTGCCACTTAGGACTTGCGTACATGGAAGCGATGGACGACGTGTTGGTCAAAGTGAAAGAGAGCACGTCTGGTGAATTCCGACTGTTTCTCACGTCCGAGCCACATCCAGATTTCCCTATCTCCCTGCTGCAAAAATGTACGAAAGTGACGAATGAACCGCCATCGGGGCTACGAGCGGGGATGCTGCGTTCGTACACGGTGCTAGTAGACCAAGACAAGCTCGATCGTATCGAAAGTCCCCAGTGGCGGAGTTTGTTGTTTGCATTCTGTTTCCTTCACTCGGTGGTGCAGGAGCGAAGGAAGTTCGGCGCCTTAGGCTTTGGAGTACCCTACGAATTCAATTCGGGGGATTTAAGTGCTGCGATCAGTTTTCTGGAGCGACATCTGTACACCTCCAGCTTGTCGTGGACAACGATCCAGTACATGGTGGCGGAAGTGCACTACGGTGGACGAATCACGGACGAAATGGATCGACGGCTTTTCAAAGCGTACTGCGAAGCGTGGTTTAACCCGACGATCCTGAGCAACTCGTTCTCGTTCTCTCCGGAAACAGTCGTGGCCAAGGGACAAGCGCCAATGTTCAACTACAGCATCCCAGAAGCCCTGGAGATCGAAGAATTCCACCGATTGATCAGTGCATTCCCCAAAGTAGACTCGCCCGAAGTGTTTGGTCTCCACCCGAATGCCGATCTCACGTATCGAGTGAAGGAAGTGACATCTCTGTTAAATGTGATCCTAGAGACGCAGCCAAAGGACCAAAGTGCTGGTCGGGGCGAGACGAGGGAAGACATTGTGATGCGGAAAAGCAAAGAGCTGATGAGTGCGATCCCGGAAAGTTTCTCCGAGGAAGAGTGCATCCAGACCGTCAAAAGCAAGCTTGGCGGCATTGAGGCGCCGCTGAACATCTTCTTGTTCCAGGAGATCCAACGACTGCAGTTTGTGCTCTCCATTGTCCAGAAAACGCTCGAGGAGACCCAACGCGCGATCATGGGCGAGATCGCGATCACCGTGGGGATTCGCAACACGATCAATTCGCTCTTCGACGGGAAAGTGCCGCGTTCATGGATCTACCGCAGCGCCGGAGATGAGATTTCGTGGCTCTCGTCGACGCTTGGTCTGTGGTTCACGGGACTCACGGATCGCTCCATTCAGCTGCGGACGTGGCTCGAAAAAGGTCGTCCCCACAGCTTTTGGCTTGCAGGGTTTTCCAATCCGCAGGGTCTTCTCACAGCAATGACCCAGGAAGTGACGCGCCATCACGCAAGCGAACGCTGGGCGCTGGACGACGTCGTCTACCATAGTGAGGTCACCGACTACGAGAAGCTCGAGCAGATCAAGCAGGCACCTCGCGATGGCATTCTGGTGCACGGACTGCTCGTCGACGGTGCCGCATGGAACAAAAACGATGGTACGTTGGTGGAAGCCGAGCCAAAGCGCTTGTTTGCTCCGCTCCCCGTTGTGTACGTCACTGCAACGACAAAGGCGCAGAAGAAGAACCGCACCAACGACTATGGACCCTACGGCGGCTACGAAGCGCCTTGCTACAAATACGCGCTTCGCACAGATCGGTACTACATCTTCTCGGTCGTGCTCTCTTCGCGGGACCATCGGCCCTTGCACTGGACGCTCCGCGGTGTCGCGCTGCTGTGCACAGCAGACCAATAGCACCAAAGCCGCATGCACATGACATGTAAGGCGAGAGAGAGAGAGAGAGAGAGAGATGGTGGGTGGCGTTCCATTTTGTATGCAGTGTTCGGCGAATAGAGTTTTCTTGGCATGGAGGTTAAAATTAGCGTCGCGTTGTTTGGGTCGAGCTCTGAGCTGCATTTAATTCACACCTCGCCTCACTCCATTCTCCCCAAGTCTGTCGGACTGACGTACTCTTTGACGTCGCGCGGGTCTCGATGTCATGGGCAACGTTTTCTCTCGCCAACCGGTGACCGTATCCCCACAAACGCACCACTTCCACGCCACCACGCAAGCCGGCACGCTCGTGTACGTGGCGCTTTCGAACAAGACGCACAACGTGGCGCCTCTCACGGAGTCCTGCCGCATCGACAACACTCTCTTTTTCGGTCTCAAGATTCGGTTCGAGGACATCCGCATCGAAGCGCAGATCGGCTCGGGCAACTTTGGCGTCGTGTACAAGGCGACCTACAAGAGCAAACATGTGGCTGTCAAGCGGCTGCTCATGCCCAACTACTCGAAGAAGAATGTCCAGGATTTCCAGAACGAGCTCTCCATTCTCTCCGTCTTGACGCACCCGAACATCGTGCAGTTCCTCGGCGCCGTGATGGAGCCGCCCACTTTCTGCATCCTCACGGAATTGTGCGCGGGGTCGCTCGCGGATCTCCTGCAACTCGCGCGGAGCAAGCGCCTCCACATCACCTGGGGGTTGACTCTCGACATCGCGCTGGACTGTGCCAAGGCGTGCAGCTACTTACACACACTGAACCCCGTCGTGCTGCATCGAGACATTAAGGTAACGTGACGCACATATAGGGAATAGCGTAGTGTGCGCAGCAGTGTGATTGTCGTCGAACCGTTCGGAGAACTGACTGGTGAAGCACTTGATCCACCGTGTGCAGGGCGAGAACCTGCTGATCACCGAGACGTTCCGCTGCAAGCTGAGCGACTTTGGGCTCTCGAGAAGTCTCAACCGCAACTCGAATGCGCAGACCATGTGCGGCACGCCGCGGTGGCTCGCACCCGAAGTCTTCCGAGGCGAAGACTACTCGGAGAAAATCGACATTTACTCCTACGGCATTGTGCTCTGGTGCGAAAGACATCCCAATATGCGCGCGCTTCCTACATTGGCGAGCAGCATGTTCCCTAATGTCCGCATTCTGCGCTGTTGCTTTTTTGTTGCGTTTGCTGCTGTTTTAGGGAGCTGTTTTGCTTCAAGAAACCCTATTTGGATCAGGACCCGATCAATTTGGCGTACATGGTCGCCCACGAAGAGCTCCGTCCCGAGCTGCGCGACCACATCCCGGAGATCCTGACCCGGTTGATGCGCGCGTGCTGGGATATGGACCCCGCGAAGCGGCCGTCGTTCAGCACGATCATCTTCCTCATCGAGGAAGCACGCAACGTGGTGCCACTGAGCCTCGCGATCGATTTCTCCAAGCCGTTCGCCGAATCGCTGGCAGCGTACAGGCGGCACACCAAGACGATCGCCAAACCCTACGGACTCACATCTGGGATGCTCTAACGCAGCATGGAGAGAATTTTCTGGTGTCTTCCAACGATGCCGCAGGAGCTCCTGGAGTGATGGTGTCTACGTCAAACTTCAGATGCGCACACAGCAAACTTCAACATGTTGCAACTCGCAGACAGAAACGTGGCTGTCAGCGACGATATACGGGCGTACGATACAGGAGCATGTCGTTTGCTCGACCAGAGCGGATACTTTTGCACAAACACCTCCCGAGCTTAGCGTGCACGCATTCAGGATATCTGATTTGGTGTCTACCTGCAGTCCGTAGTCGAGTGAAACGCAAGCGAATCTCATCCTACCATCCGAGTTGTTTTTGCGAGATGCATGCATGCACTTCAATGAGGACCCCAAGCGCGACATTGCGTGCTGCTGCGATAACGCTGTCCGCACTGCTCTTCTTGAGCGCGAAAAGAGAGATCTGGCAGCTCTTATATCGTGAAGCTCTCTCCCTCGCAACGGTTAGGTGAAGCGGATCCACTCCGACCCAGCCCTAAACCACCGCACATGCTTCCGTCCATATACACTCCTTCTTATCCACCATGCCCTTTGTATATCTGCTACTGCACCATTCGGAAACCGCTCGAGCTGCACAAAGCCTCTTTCTCTCCCCTACCACTAATCAAAGATGCGATCGTTTGTTTCTGCATCAAACGGGTGTGCGTCTGGGCAACAGTCGTCATGACGAGGGCAACGTCAGGCGCGAATGTTGGGGGTGGCGCTCCCGGTGCTATGATTGGCTGAATGTGGGTTTTTGAGCAAACAGATCTGCACGTCGCGCTGGCGAAACACGTCGTCGTCGTCGCTCTTGAAGATCCATTTTATTCAGACGGGTGCGCAACTATCGATCGAACGGGATCACCCGCTCCAAGAGCCTCCCATTTCCGCATTTGCGTCCCAGCGAGCAAGCCCACAGCACAGCACACCACAAGCAAGCCCACAGCACACCACAAGCAAGCAAGCCACACAAGTTCACGCTTCATCACAGTCTACCATGTCGGAATTCAACGTCAGTCCAGCGAACGTGCGTGTGCTCGGCCACGTCAGCGATGCCTTCCGCACGGTGCTCACTCCAGACGCGCTGCGCTTCCTCGCGTTCTTGCACGTGCAGTTTGAAGCGCGTCGCCAGGAGTTGCTCCATGCGCGTGTGCAGCGCCAAAAGGAACTCGATGCGGGCATCCTCCCCGATTTCCTCCCAAACACCAAGTACATCCGTGAAGGCGACTGGAAGGTCGCGTCGATCCCAAAGGACTTGCAAGACCGTCGCGTCGAGATCACAGGTCCAGTGGACCGCAAGATGGTCATCAACGCGCTCAACTCGGGCTCGAAGTGCTACATGGCGGATTTCGAAGACTCGACCGCGCCAACGTGGTTTAACCAGGTCGACGGCCAGGTCAACCTCATCGACGCCGTGCGCAAGACCATCTCGTACACCCACCCACAAACGGGCAAGAAGTACACGCTGAACGACACGATCGCGACCCTCTTGGTGCGTCCTCGCGGCTGGCACCTTGACGAAGCCCACGTGCTCGTGAACAACGAGATCATGTCTGGTTCGCTCTTTGACTTTGGTCTCTACTTTTTCCACAACGCCCATGAGTTGGCGGTTCGCGACTCGGGTGCGTACTTTTACTTGCCAAAGTTGGAGCACCACTTGGAAGCCAAGCTCTGGAACGATGTGTTTGTCGCCTCGCAGGCGTACCTCGGTGTCCCACGTGGCTCGATCCGTGCCACCGTGCTGATCGAGACCATCTTGGCCGTGTTCCAAATGGATGAGATCCTCTACGAACTCCGTGAGCACTCGTCGGGTTTGAACTGTGGTCGTTGGGACTACATCTTCTCGTACATCAAGAAGCTCCGCAACCACGCCAAGTTTGTGGTGCCAGATCGTTCGGCGGTGTCGATGACGACTCCGTTTATGGCGTCGTACGTGAAGCTCCTTGTGCGCACGTGCCACCGTCGCGGCGCTCACGCCATGGGTGGCATGGCGGCGCAAATCCCCGTCAAGAACGACCCTGCTCTTAACGACAAGATCTTGGACGCTGTCCGGGAAGACAAGTCCCGTGAAGTCGCTGCTGGACACGATGGTACGTGGGTTGCCCACCCTGGTCTCGTGCAGATCGCGCTGGACGCGTTCAACAAGGGGATGCCAAAGGCGAACCAGATCTCGTTCATCCCCGACGCCGGCAAGGACACCACGGCTGCGCAGCTGATTGAACCAGCCCAGGGTCCGATCACGTTTGCCGGTCTGGAAGAGAACGTTGACGTGTCGCTCGTGTACACGGAGGCGTGGTTGCGTGGCAGCGGATGCATCCCGTTGCACAACAAGATGGAGGACGCGGCGACGGCCGAAATCTCGCGTGCCCAGGTGTGGCAGTGGATCCGCCACGGCTGCAAGACCGTCGACGGCAAGACGGTCACCAAAGCCTTGGTGCTGGACATTCTCAAGAAATGCGTGAGCACGCACTCGCTGAACGCGCGTCCAGGCAACAAGTGGGCTCTCGGCGGCGACGTGGTCGGCAAGATCTTGACGGGCGACGACATGGTCGACTTCTTGACGCTCCCATGCTACCCTCACATTGTGCAGCTCGGCTCGTCCCTCTGAAGCTAGAGTCCCCGCGCCACGATAAACCGAAAAAGTCACACGTCGACAGCTAGCTGCAACAACGGGCGTTGGGACGTCTCTTGCTTCCGCTCGCTTCCCTTGACAGTCAAGTATTCGTGCGCTTCGTAGCGAGGCTCGCAGGATGCGTCTCCTGATAAAGATATTATATATTGCAGCGCACGGGCGTTCAGACAAACAAGCAAAGAGAACTAAACACGCTCAGAAAAGAAGAAAAAGTTCATACTCTGCATCACCATATTCGGTCGGTTTGTCTAAGAATTATTTACGAGCCGTAGTAGCCATACAGGATGCGAGAGAGTGAAGAGTTGCTGCCATTGGGGGTCGCTGCGCCGCTTGCTCGCGCGCGCTCGTACTCTTCCTCTTGGAAAGCGCGAGCTTGGCGTTCGGCCATGAGGAGCTGCTCGCGATCTTCGGCGTGCACCAGCTCGCGCACAGTGTAGTCGTCGATCTTGCCCACTTTCTCGATCGGTACGCGGTGCTTGAGTCTCGGCAGCAGCCACAAAAGTGCATTCGGGTCCGCATACGATTCGTAAATGCGCGGGTCAGAGGACGCCTTCAGGTTCGAGTACGGGTCGAGCATAAAGATCAACGACGGGTCCATGCCGACGTTCTCGTACGCCACGATATCGGTCGGTCGATTGCCAAAGCCCGCCACAAACACAGGATGCTCCGTCACGCGACCGGCATGGATCAGCGTCAATTGGATCTCGTTCAGCACTTGGGCTTTGAAGATGTGTGGATTCTTGTTCACGACCTCGGTCAGTAGCGCACCCGTTAACCCATTTGAGTTTGTGATCAGAGGACCCGGCGGCAACGAGTGCGCGTGCTGGGTCGCGTTTTCCAGGTGGATTCTCGACGCGGTCGCCCAATCGATCGGTCGCGCGGTCAGATACACGATGCGCAGGTCCAGCTCGTGCAATTTCGCAAAGAAATCACACGCGCCTTTGTGCAGGAAGTCGTACTGCCCGAGACGAAGCGTCCGGATGTGGCCCTCAACGTCGCTGATTGTGAGCGTGCCGTCCAGATCGACGACCACGACAGACTCGTTCGGTCCCCACACGTGAAGACGCGCATCCACGTAGCGGAACGTGTCGCTGGACTTCTGGTAGTGCTCAAAGCGAACATGGTTCGGATGCTCTTCGCTGAGCTCCGTAAACAGCAAGTCCCCAACGGGAGGCGTCAAGCCACCTACAGAAACAAGCAGCAGATGAATGTTAGTAAAAATGACGCTTTCGGAGCCAGATAGACCCAAAGTCTGCAAAGGAAAAAGAAGCGCAGACGCACCCGTGACGAACACACAGCGACCACGCTCGAGCAACTGCATTTTGGTGGGCAACTCTTTCCCATTCACGAACACGCGCACCATGTCGCCAACGCCCGTCGCAATGTTGGACCGAAACCTGGACCAGCCGAACGCGACCTGCGAGCACAAATACCAGCGTGAGCAGTTGTGTAACGATCATTGGGGGAAAAAGAAGAAATGGTGGCAAGGAACCATCGGAAACACATACATGCCATGGCGTTGTGAAATACTGGTTCTCCGTGCTACGTACGGCGACGATATCGACGGCATTGCCTGACATCTTGTACGATGGCGACAGCGGCACCGGTGCCACTACCTCTGTTGAGGTTGCGCTATTAAGCGACGTCGAATACGAGTACGAGCGGTACTCGGCGTTCTCCGTCACCGCCGACTCGGAGGTCTGCAGCGTCTCGACCGCGCCGCTCGTCGGAAACAGCACAAAGTCGTAGTCTTCCACAACCTCTTCTGCTTTTCGCTGCTCCATTTGCTGCTGTTGTTCTTCCTCACTTGGTGGGGCTCCTGATCGCGCTTGCGTGGTCTGGACAATCGTTTTCGTGGGGATCTCCGATACGGTTTCCTGGTCGACAGATGCCATGGGGAAGAGTTGATAGTTGGACGGAGACGCCGACTCGGGCTGATGGTACGCGGACTGCACAACCGCAGCAGGTGCAGTCGCAATTGCCGCATGGCTCACGGGGGGTCCACCGAAGAGATGGAACGCTTCGTGATCGCGGTCGTCGCGTGTCTCAGTTGGCTTTGTCGGGTATGACTCGAGCTGCTCCATTGTTCCTGCTCGCTGGAAAGCGCGATACGATTGTGTGTCAAGGCGCCAGCTCTCGTTGTGAAGGCGGCTCGATTGGCGTCGGTGCGTGGACTCGCGCTCGCTTGTCTCTATTTATATACAGACGATCGCTGTTATGTAGGGAAGCTGCTCCTCAATGCTTCCTCCTTCTTGTCGCTGTTCCCTTTCTTTTCCTTCTTCTTCTTCGGTTCTGGGTCAACGCTGCTTGCGTACCCGCCCGCCCCATCTGCAGAAACGAACCCGCTAAATAAAATAAAAAAATATAACATCCGCACTTTAGTGAAGACGCACGGTCATGTCGCGCTTCAAGTCGGATGGAACGATGATGCGTCGTCGTCAGCATTCGGGGGATCATAATTGGCATCATTCCCATGCGCAGCCATCTGCATCCTGGCGGATCCTGTCGGCGCGGCGGTGGGCTGGATGACGCAGACCCGCACGGGTGCCGTCGCGCGCAGGCGCTTGATCGCAAGCTGCAGCATGCGCCGCATCCCGTCGCCTGTGTCCGAAATTGCGAAGCATGAGGTCACGGAGGTTCAGTGGTGTGGTCGCAAGCACACGCGAAGATAGTTAGTTACCTGTTGGAGTTACTCCCGAGGTCGTCACAAACGGACCAAGGAGTTCGCAGAAAGGTGCGACCACGATGAACCGATAGCCGTCCCGCTCGTCCTGTATTTTGTGTGGGAAGGAGTGCAGACTGTGAATATCCTGCAAGCAGAAGAAAGGAATCGCTCATAGCAGCACCGCACCGTCCACATCCGCTGCACCTCTTCCAGTTCGCATAGTGCTTGGTAGACGTCTCGACAAGGTTTAAGCGTCACGCGTTGCAACGGCATGTAGTATGTGTCCGAGAAAGGTGAGTCGTTTGCGGGAGGGGGGTTGAACGCTGGAGTCTGGGAAAGAAGCGGTCGCATGTGAGTTTCTCTCTACGCAACGAGCTCATCAGCAAACAAGAAACGCGTGCGCTTACGTTTGCTCGACGCCGCTGAAGCGTAGTCCCGAGCAGCGTTGACACAAGCGAGAGGTTCGATACGAGGAACAGCACGCGCTTCCCCTCCAGCGCCAATGATATCGCGTACTCCAAACAGTCCTGACGTACAGCACACTCTCACGCCAGTTAGCACGAGTAATAAACGCTTGTTGCCTGCTCAAGCAGGCGTGATGAGAAGACACGCCGTACCTCCAGACATGACGTGTTTGCATGCTGAGATGCATCAACTCGCTCGGATGAGAACCGCGAACCGTGGCTGTGAATGCTGCATGCAATACGAATAGCATGGACAGCACGTTTCGCGAGCCATAGGTGAGGGGAGTGTCGATATCTCGTAGTACCACTCAATCCGCACAGTTTTGGGGCTGCATGGGTGCACTCGTACCTGCTGGTGTCGTCCACAAGCGCCGACATGCGAATAGGTGTCGCCGCACATTTCGCAGCCGCTTGTTTCCGTATATGCGCCAGCTTCTGGGAGTGGATGCTCTCTGAGAAGAGCTGCTCCACACTCAAGTCCACGACGCCATGAGCTTCTCCATGCGCCGTCGTCGCTTGTGGCAGCACCTGCTTCAAGCGCGGCATTCTTGTTCTCTGCCTTGCTTTCGTCCAATGGCGTTTGTTCAGTATCTACAAAAGCAACAGAAGCAATAACAAAAGCAACGGTTCTTATAGCGGGAGATTCGCTTGCTCTTATAGAGGGTAGTCCTCACCTCAGCCTCACCTCAGGTCGGACCTCACTGTTTTTCGCGTCTTGTGGGTTGAAACCACGTTCGAAAGAGAAAGGCACTCGCACTCGCTCGCTCCATCATTCGCTCCTTCATGCTTGCCACTCCTGCGTCCTTCGCCGTCGACGGAAGCAGCGATGAAGGCGACATGTCCAGCACAAGCTTTTTGCGCAGTCCCAGCGCACCCAACGAACCCCTAGACGTCCACGCAGAGGAGATCCAAATGCAGTCGAGCGACCAAGCGGTCGATTTGCTATTATCACCGTCCCCCGCGAGTCAACAGGAAGACGACGACGAGCTCCGGCATTTCAGCAGTAAAACCGCAGCCGCAAGGGATGACGCGTTTGTGTATGTCGAGAACGCTTCGTTTGAGCAGCAACCCCAGGTGCTGGAGTCGCAGGACAACACAGCTCCGAGTCCAAGGAGTACCCTGAACATGGTAGAGAATGGCAGGGGGATCGAGAATGCAGTGGGTGGGGATATGTTGCTGACGTCTTCTACCTACCACGACCGGCAGAAAGAGCGAGAGAGGACCGAGCTGGTGCAGATGATTCTCGAGTCGATCGCGAATGTTCCGGTGGCGGTAGAGCGAATCCACACGAACGAGAAGCTGCGAGCTGCTCTTCGACAGGAAATGGGCGAAGAGAATATGGTTCTTCATCGCTTTTTCCGCGTGGGCTCTCTTGGTAGTGGGTATTCAGAAAGTGAGAGCGAGCATTTGGGTCGGAGCGGCAGAGGGAGCGACAGCGACAGCGTGACGAACCCAGATGACGAAGACGATGATGAGAGTGATGATAGCAGCGGCTTTGGATCCGAGTACGAAAACGATCTCGCAGAGGCAGTCAATCAACTCTGCATGTCGGACGATACGCTCATCGCAATGGAGCGAAAGATATCTGCTCCGATTGTAATCAATTCGGATGCATTCGAAGTCAGCTCCACCCGCACGTCCAACTCCCCCCAGTCGTCTATAAACTATGGCGCATCGCCAGGGAATTGCTCACAGGACGGGGAGCCCGTGTCCGCATTGTGGCCGCGCCAACCGCATCAATTTGCATTCACGCAAGAGGAAGAAGCGAACGCGCGAGGGGAAGACGAGGTCTACAGCGAGGTCATTAGCTCCATGTGTGAAGACGAGAGTTTCCAGGGTGAGGAAGGCGACGAGGAAGACGACGATGAAGAGGATGATGAAGAGAATGGAGGAGGTCATGGTACCGAGTACGATGGTATTGAGAAAGTGTTCCAGATGGACGAGGACGATGCGGCTTTGGATCCGCACATTGGTGAGTATCGCACTAGCCGAGCATTCACTTCTGATGGAACTCCATCTGACGGACAATTGTCAGACTTCCGAGACGGTGACGAAGCGTTAGGCGATGGAGAAGGTGATGAAGAAGATGGCGATGATGACGAGGATTCTGAAGACGACGACGAGCACGAATACGAAGTGGTTGAGCTTCGAATCATCCGAGAGAAAAACAAAACGGGATTCGAACCAAGGCGCGACTGGCGACCGCGAGTCGGAAGCTTAGTAGGAGGGAGATACAAGGTAAGTGAGCAGCGCCTGGATCTTGCTTGCTGCGCGTTGCTGATGGCTTGCTTGTGATGCAGGTCGAGTTAGCGATTGGAGAAGCCGTGTTTAGCCGAACGTACAAGTGCGTCGACACGACCAGCAATCAGATTGTATGTCTGAAAATTATCAAGAACAACAAAGAGTACTTTGACCAGGGGGTCGACGAGATTCGGCTGCTCCAGTTCATTGCGCGCAATTGCAATGTGGACGACAAACACCTCGTTCGATTGCTCGACTACTTCTACTTTCGCGAACACCTGATTATAGTTACTGAGGTACGATTTGCCATTTGTGTTTCTCGTTGCATTACCGGATCTGACGACGCATGTTGTCGCATATTGCTAGCTTCTTCGAGACAACCTGTACGAGTTCTCGAAATTGCTGCTGGAGCGCGGGGTGATCAATTATTTCAACACACCTCGCTTGAAGAAAATCTCGATTGAGGTTCTCGAAGCGCTGCAGGCTCTGCATTCGCTCGGGATCGTGCATTGTGACTTGAAGCCAGAGAACATCCTTATCAGCAGCTTCAACGAGTGTCGGATCAAAGTGATCGATTTCGGATCGGCGTGCTTTGTCACCGATGAGCTGACTTCGTACGTGCAGTCCCGGTCGTATCGTGCTCCAGAGGTTGGTTTGTGCGTTGATATGGGGACGCTATTGCATCACTCGATAGGTCTAACGTGGATGCTTTCCTGCAGGTGATTCTCGGTCTCCCATACGATCAGAAAATCGATGTGTGGTCTTTTGGGTGTGTGCTCGCGGAGCTCTTCACGGGCGAGGTTTTATTTAAGAACGACTCGGAGCAGACACTGCTGGCTCGTATCATTGCAGCGATAGGTACGATATTGGCATCCGCTTTGCGTCTTCGGTATGCACAAACTCAGCTCTAACTATCTCTCTGCGGTTGCATGTTGCGTGGCTGCACGATGCAGGTCCTATCCCATCGAATCTGCTGGAAGAACGCGACGACCTGGTCGACCAGTTCCGCGAAAATTCGTTTTTCACTGTCGATGGCAACGGCAATGGGATCCTCTCCAGCTCTCTGCGCATGCCGACGTTGGCGCAAGTCGTGCAGACAGGCGACAAGCTGTTCCTGGACTTCCTGCGCTCGCTGCTGCGAATCGACCCATCGAAGCGCTTGAGCGCACCGCAGGCGCTGATGCATCCGTGGCTCGCGACTGGCGCCTTTTCAGCGCTTCGCACCTAAGTGGGGAGCTCCAGTCGACTCTCCTCCGATGCACCCACTTTTGTCAACCCGATGATGCGGTACAGACAAAAGAAAATAGCGAAGCCCGCGCCAAAACGCATTCAAACAGGAAACCCGCGCGGACATTGCGGCAGTGTGCGGGTGCGTATTGCGAATGGGACAGACAGACAGGCGTCTGCATCTGCGTGCGTGTGTGTGTGCGTATGTGTGTATAGTGTGTTCATCCTCTCTCTCTGCGTACTGTATACTCCCCTTGCTATCCTCATAGACTTTCTATAGAATCATAGAGCAATAGGCGATGTTGGCTTTTTGGTGCATGCGATTTTCATTTTATCATCATCATCACCCACGCTGCTGTTTGCTAAGCTGTTTGTGTGCGTTGTGCTGCGCGTTACACGGATGGCATCAGAGTAATACACATAATAACAACAACAGCAAAACGATGGAGCGGGGGGCGATGGCGACGGAAAACACCAGCAAGGAGGACGCGCGCCGCCACCGCCGCGTCCCCACTGACCGCCACGCTCTTGGAGATCTGCACTATGACGAGAGCAACAATAGCCACAACAGCAATAGTAACCAGAGACAGATCGACATCGAGATGACCGAGAAGTGGTCGGCTTTCTACCCGAATGAGAAAATCGCAGTCGTCACGAGTGAGAGCAGACCGCCATTACCGCCGGATGGTACGAGAACATAAGCGGGAAAGCGCATGCGAATGCAATGCTGATGCGCTTGTTGTGCTGTGCACCATTGCAGGATACGTGCCGCTGCGTGTGGGCCACGAGCGCCGAAGCAGTAACAATTCTGGAGACGAGAACGAGCCTCCAGTTGGGTGCGTGTTGGCGCATCCACCATCCATCTTTCCAATGACCAGTGTCGGACTTCTTTCTCACCGTCGTTGTTCGTGTCGATTTACAGATTTTCTCTCGATACGCTGCTCTGGAATGAGAAGCTTCTAGAGGATCGACTGACGCAGCTCAACGCATGGACGCGACGGACACCGCCCACGCAGCGACAGAAACTTGATCGCATCAATTGGCTCCTTAACCCCTGTAATAATAGCTAGCGCTTCCACTCTCCTTACTCCGATGCAAGCGCAGTGTTTCCGTCGCTTCCTTCGTTGGGGACTTGGGTGTCTGCTAACCTCATTCGACACAGGTCATTTCCAAGCGAGTCAGCTCAGCGGAAGCATTGGAAGAAACCCACCAGACGTCTGTCTGCGAGCGAGTATATTTATCTGCGAGAATCGCATCGCAGGAGCCGTTTCGTTTGCTGGTTTGTTTCCTCCGAGGATACCGCAGCAAGTGCATCGTGGCAAGTTTTTGTCTCGCTTGGTTCGATGCACTTGGCGTTGCCAATGCGCTTTCGACGATATTGAGCATGACGTCGCTTCTACTACACTGGTTGAACGACGAGCTAAGGCTGCATCGGAAAGTGGAAGTGCTTGAGCGGGATCTCTGCAATGGGTACATCTTCGCGGAAGTGCTGCACCTGTTCGGAGTGGAGAAGCGCTTGGACAGGTTTGAGGACGCGCTGACGATGCCAGCGAAAATTCAGAACATGGAGCTGCTTGGCCAAACTCTGGAGAAGGTCGGACTTCCATTTCCAGTGCGGTTGCGACGAGCTGTCATGATGGAGGATCGGTCTGCGATCCTCCAGTTTCTTCTCCAGCTGAAAGAGTTCGTGCAGAATCGGAGCAAGAAGCATTCCCCCACTGGCGAACCGTCAGTAAAAGCAGTGAGCTCGCGAGCATTTGCTGATACGAAAGCGATCGACGGAGCGGGGAAGCTGCCGCGAGACGTCGAGGAGCGATTTGTTACCGAGACAGCCAAGAAACTCCATCCAAAAGATGTCGATTTCCACAAAGACGTCAACATGGCTGTGCATCTGCGGAAGTTTGAGCAAGCGCAGTGGACGGCAGAAAACAACCTACTCGAGGTGATTTGCATTAGTACGACCACAATTGCTCCGCTTTTTCCACATCTCTAACCCAACGCTCTCCTGTGTATCGTCTAGTTTCAAGAGAGTCAAAAGACTGCGAAATCTGCGGATTCTGCGTCAGGGATGGATTCTACACGAACCCACTTGAAGGACAAGAAGAAGTTCATGGAAGATTGGGATAACGAGCACCGCGAGAAATGGAAAGGCACACAGGTATGGGTGAACGTTTCTTCTCATGCTGATTCCATTTGTGTTTGACCATGCGTTGTGACGTATATTGTTTTTTGCGGCAGCGTTTGCACATGATGGTAGAACGCAACGACTTGCGCCTTGAACTCACGATGGGAGAGCGGGTGCGAGTTTACCAGGAAAGAAGGTTGGACGGGATCCACCGAGATGCAGCGGATGGAGTAGCGGACTTCGAGAAAAACTTGATGCGTCTTGGACTAGGTGGAGCGTCCACCTCAAGTTCTGCCGCACAACCTTTGCGAGCCATACCTGCGACCGACAAAGGCGCTCGAAGCCACTTCGTGACGCTTGAGCAGCGAGTCGAAGAACTCGAGTTCCGTCCATCCAACAATATCAAGATGATGAAAGAGCTTCGTGAGCGCCGAAAAGCGCAATTGGCAGCGGAAAAGGATCGGCGACTGCGACGGCGGAAATCTGCAGGAGACCAGGCGCCGGAATCGGTAAGCACTGGCGTTGGCCCTCTATTCGTGCACGCTGCGATCTCTGAAACGGAATCCTGTTTTCGATGTGCAATTAGTCGCAGTCCGCGAATGTCGAAAGCGAGAGCAGCAGTGGCCATGGAAAAGGCGCTGTCGACGACAGTCCTGGTTCACCTGTTGAGCGCAGCGGTGCGTCCGAACCTCCGAGCGTTGTATCCGAGATACCTCAAAGCGTTCGAGAGAAATACCTGGAAGACAAAAAAGCAGAGCTGGAGACCAACTACGACCGCCTCCGCGAATCCGGGACATTGCGCAGAGATCAGGACATGCTGAGGCTCGAAGCGATTCGGGAGCAGGGGTGCGCGAAAGCCGACTTTTTCAAATGGGAAGTATGCGCAGACGCGGCGGAGGCTCTGATTTCCCTCGCGTTCGAATGTGCTTCTCTGAGGTACTATTCGACCATCCACTGCAAGACGCTGTATTGGACCAAACACACTCACATTTCGTGTGCTTTCTCCTTGCCACTGCGATAGTTCTTCGCGAGAGGGTACCATGGAAGTGTTGAAACGAGACTCCTTTCTGCGTGTTTCGACTGCTGGAGATAAAACGGACCTTGGGGCTGACGAGGACGCATACGAGCTACAAGCATTGGGGAAGAGCTTCACTAATCTGCAAGGCATATGGAGCGAGGTATTCCAGGGATCGGAGCCGCAATGTTTCGACTCGACTTGCTCCATCAGAGAGTTTGCACGCGACATACTTTCGCCGCCCCAATCCCACGCGCTGGATACGACGTGGGAGCCGAAAGGTGGGTTTAAGATCGTATGCATTTTCACTGACGATGGAGCCAGTGGTGCGCATGCTAGACGAGTCGCCTTGGAGCGAAAGATGCAATATGTCAGCATTGACGAAATCCTGGAGGAGTGCGTGCAAAGGAGCTTTGATCAGCAGAAGCAGGCTGACCAAGGAGCGTCTCTTTCGGAGCGAGAGGTAAGCTATGTGCTGCTGCTTTACGGTTCTCTATCTAGCTGCTCATCTCTCTGTGCGATTCCGGAATAAAAAGTGCGAGCTTGGCGCTCTTGGGCTGAAGGTAACCAGTCTGAGACAGAAGAGCACGGTGCTACCGGAGGCGCTGGTAGTCGAAATCGTGACCAAATATATCAGTTTTATACCGCGAAAATCGCATCCCGATGGTCGAACGATTGAAAGCGAGGTGCAGTCAAACGAATGCGCTGTCCGTGGATGCGTCCTTCACAATTTCCCCCGGTTTGGCAGCTCATTGTTTTGCACACCGATCTGTATGTTCTCCTGGGTTAACCTTGCCTGTGCTGTTCGTTTTCCCCCAGAACGCTAGAGGAAGCGAAGTTGCTCGAGACGGCGCTTATCGGGAACATCCCCGACGAGGACGCAAGGTCACGCAAACTAGCTGCTCTAGAAAATGTGACATCGAAGGGAGCGGAGAGTGGTGAAATATATGCATCTGGAGTGGATGCAGTCGTCTGCATATCTGCATTAGCTCTCCCGAAAATCGTTTCCGAAGAAGCGCCAGAACCTCCAGCGATACCAGACTTGTCCGCGGACAGTAGACGATTATCAATCGCTGCTGGAGCTGACCCAAAGAAAAGTCGCGAGAGTCTTGCGAAAGCTGAGCTAGCGCAGGAACAGCTCCGGTGGCTAGAGATCCGGAGACAATTAGAAGAGTTTTGGACCCAAACTTCTCGGCTGACGAAGGTGAGTTCCCAGATCTAAAACTTGACTATTTGGTGCTTGGAATTCGACCCGATGGCAGCCAACCGATTCTGCGTTGGAACACTTCGCGTAGATTGATCAAGATGGAATGAATGTCGATGTGCTGATTGAGCTGGTTCACCTAAGCATTGACGTCGCGACGGACGAATCTCTGGTGGACTCCGTGCTGCTGCTCGAATGCAGTGAATCCACATTGCCCGAGCAGCTTCAGACAGCTCACCAAGAAAGACGAGCTGGCATGGATCCTCTGGAGCGAGTCAGGTGGCTGCGAGCGGCCAAAGAAATCGAAATCCAGGAAGAAAAATTGGATCTATTGCTCGAAGCGCTGGATGCGGTGAGCAACTCTGATGCATGCTTCCAGTGGATTCTCGTTCCTGTGTAATGCTTCGTGTGTTTTGCAGATGGACCAAGAGCTGCACAGAGAGTTGAGCAAAAGACTCATCGTGATCCGCAATATCCTGCGCGAAGTCTCGACCATCAGCGTCAATACGCGAGAAAAGCTGCATGCTGAAATTGAAGATGCATCATCCTTCCAGAGCTTACTCAATGCTGTCGCATCAAAGCTTCGCGGCACAGCGAACGCATCATCGAGCGTGTCCGAGGTGTGTGGTCGTAGTAGTTGAAAGCACTCGTATTTGGAGTACTCCGCAGCTTGCTGGCTTGACCAAAATCATGACGTCTTCTGTGCCTCCTTATCCCTCAGCGGTTCTTCACCGAGCTGGAAGTGTTTCTAGGCGACCAAGTCGACCAGAAAAGGAAAGAAGCCAATAGCTTCATTGAGCAACTCGCACAGAATCCCTCGCCAGAGATGCTCTCTACCATCAACAAGCTGTACCGAACGCTCCCATCCATTTGCTTCATCTTGAGGGAGCACGCGATGGAGAAGGTTGAAGCACTCCGGCGCAATTTGTTCGACCAGATCCCATTTTTGAGCAACTCTTCAACCAATCGAGACGAGATTTTTCTTCCTCGAGAGACCCCAAATGACGCTATCAATGCTGCGCTCGGTCTTTGTGCTCCTGATGCGTCAGTGAATGAATCCGCTGTGGATGGTATCACACGCATTCTGGGACAGATCGCGACGCAGTACTCCTTTCGACATGCAGAGGACGGGTTGAGCGAATTGCCTGTGCTCCATGAAACAAATGTTGTGGCAGCGGTGATCAAGCGCTCACTGGAGCAAATTGCAGTGGTTTGCCGATTCGCGAACCAACTGAAAAGAAGCACGAGCGAGGTCTACGAGGAAGATATCAAGCGTTTCCAGAGGTGTGTACTAGCCGACTTGCGCGTCAAGAACCGCAAGGTTGAGTCAGTTATGAATGATATCCGGAGCCACGGACACGCTACGTGGCCATCTACGAATGCACTATCGGATCCGTTGTCGGCGTTTGCGAAGCGCTTACCCATCGACCAACGAGCCCAGTTTCTGTCGTGTCCTCAAATCCGCTCGCTCATATCCGCATTTCGGACACGCGAGAGTCAACAGTCCACTTCGATCGAGTACGCACTTCCGCAGCAAGAGTTTCTCGCGCTTGTGCTGGATGCTTCTCAACGGCACGGGTTTCCTGGATGCTGGCAAGACCCGTCATCGCTCGCTGCCTTGGTGCTCAGATGCTCGTCTTCGCTTGGGTTGGTGTCGTGGAGAAAGTTCATTTTGTCGATTTTGTGCACGCAGTTCCTCAGCTTCCCAGCGGCGCATGACATAACGGGATATGCCGAGCAGGCACTCCGGTGGATTGGGAGCACCATCAACCAAGAGAGTGCTCGTGCCGAAGTATCACTGTCGCGCCAAGATTTTCTCCGGATCCCAGCATGGTTCGAGACTGGGGATCGAGCAAACCGAAGTGTTGTCGGCCAAGTGAAAGAACTCCTGTTCCTGCTTTTCGCGTCGTCACACTGCCACAGCGCCGAAGACGCTACAGTGGAGCTTCTCCCGATGCTTCTTCATTGGTGTCTGCATCCATCCTGTGACGTCGACGTCCGCTCTGACCTGGAGCACTTTCTCCCACTGTATTCGCGAGGTCTCGTTCGCGTGTTCTATCTGCTTGCTCCATGGAGACCGCGACAATCAGGCAGCGCCGACTTCCTCGACATGAACAAGTTCCGACAGCTTCTTGAATACGCCCACGTCCCCATCGACGAGCAGAAACTCGACGAGCTCCGGCAACGCGACGGCAATCGGATCCACTGGAAGCGAGGAGACAACGCCGACATCACATCATTCCTGCGATTCTGCGACGCCTACGATGCCGATCTCGCATCGCGCTTTCTCTTTGTCAATCCGTTTGACGCGCTTCTCAGTCCGCGATCGTCCTTCTAATCAATCCTACTCCTACTCATTCATCCCTACTATTCCAACCCTCTTGGTCGCATGCTTTCCTACAGCGATTGGTCCCTCGCCTCGGCGTCCCTCTCGCGCGTCTCCTCCTCCTCCACGACCGATACGCTGTTCGGAAGTCTCGGCGGTTTCTTCGCCTTCTTGAGCACATCCGCGTAGATCGAGTGCGCGAGGATGCCCGAGAAAATCCCAATGAGTCCCGCCGACGTGAAGCTGCGCGCGTACTTCATCGCGAAAAACGCCGCGATGACGCCCCCCGCGTACTTGAGCGTGCTCTCGGTGCGGGGCTTCGCGTACAGCTGCGCGATCAGCGCTTCCAGGAGCTGCAGCCATCGTCTGCGCGACGCCGACACTGCGGCGACGGCAGTCAGCACCCCTTCCGGGACCGCCATCTTCCTCTTCTTCTGCATCATTTTTCGCCGCAGATGCAGATGTGAACTCGATGTGAGACCTCGATGCTTCTGCTGACCAAAATGCTTTTATCAGTGGTCTGGTATGCATCTACGTATGTGGTCGCATCCTAGAGCGGTCGTATTAGAAGACCGCGCTCTATTCGCTGCGTCTTCTTTTTTCGCTTGTCATCCCATTTGTTTGAATTGCGTTGTCGCCAATATGAGCACCACGAGCACCACCACCACTGCAATGGATGCTGCGGACGCTGCTGGATGCAGTCACTACAGCCGCCATTGCCACGTGCGCGCCGAGTGCTGCCAGGAGTGGGTCGCGTGCCGTTTGTGCCATAACGAGCAGTTCACGGATCACGAGATCGACCGCCACGCGATCCGTGCAATGCGCTGCAACATGTGCTTGACCGTCCAGCCGGTGAGTGTGCACTGGGTTGGGAACGATCGAGCAGCGCGGGATGCGGGTATGGTTCGGATCCAGCGTTTCTAACATCGCTGTGTGCGTGCGTCTACTGTAGTGCGCGCAGACGTGTGCGCAATGCGAGGCAGTCATGGGTGCGTATTTCTGTAAAGTGTGCAATCTCTTTGACGACGCCGGCGACACGAAGAAGGTTTTCCACTGCGAAGGGTGCGGCATCTGCCGGTGAGTGTCATGCACACACACACACAATGATAGCTTTATTCACTAATGCAGATCGCTTCGTGCGTGGAAAATATGTGGCAGCGTCGGCGGGCGAGAGAACTTTTTCCACTGTGAGAAATGCTGCGGCTGCTACCCGCACTCGCTGCAGAACAAGCACAAGTGCCTCGAAGGCTCGATGCATCGCGAGTGCGCGATTTGCTTGGAAGTCACGTTCGCGTCGCTAGAGAGCGTCCACGTGTTGCCCTGTGGCCATGTGCTGCACGGTGGCTGCTGGGAAGAGTATATTAGCCACGGGTGAGTGCGTGGCGGACTTGGGACCTCGATACTTGCTGGAGCGAGTCTCACTTTGTATCGTATGACGTGTAGCCATTATCGGTGTCCATCGTGCCGCACAAAAATGTTCTGGTCTGAAAACGGCGACGAAGCGGACCATGATGACAATGGTGACAACGACGACAACGACGACAATGACGACAATGACGACGCTGATACGGAGGGCGAGCATGCAGGAGAGGACGGCGAGAGGAGTGACTCGGACGAAAGCGGTGGGTCCGAGGAAGTCGAAGAGCTCGCGGATTTAAACGACGAGCTACTCGAGTTCATGGAGGAAGTCATCGCGGAAATTGGTGATGAGAGCGAATCGGAAAGCGAATCCTCGTCATCGACGTCCACGATGACCATGGAGGAGCGACGCGCACGGGTGTTGCGAGCGGCCGCGAACCCAACCATCCAGCGATTCCTCAACCTCGCGAACCCGACTTCCGGCAGTGCTGAAGAAGAAGAAGAAGAAGAGGATGGGGAAGACGACAGCACCACCTCCGCTCGATAGAGAAGGAGGTTGCAGACGTCGCTCGGTCGAGCCACATGATCCTGTCTGGATCGTGTTTGTGGGCGTCCATAGATCTCCAAGACACGCAAAGGAAAAAAAGACAGCACTAGTTTGAAATAACGCGATCTGTACTGCTCCATAATAATAACAACCAAACCCAACAAGAACAACAAGAGCGACTCCATTTGCTGACACCACCCATTAAATATACTGACCTCCGTGACTGCTTCTTCTTTTCTTCAGAACCATCGCGCACTGCGACTTTAGGAAAACGAACCGCGAGAGAGCGACACCGATTTGCAGTCGATCGAGCAGTAGTTCTTGTACTTGCTCGCGAACCTTAGAAAGTGGCGCGCGCACGTGTGGCACTGCTTCCAGTCCGTCGCCACGCCGTCGCTCACGGCCTTGCTGCGACGAAAGCTGCCGGCGAGCTCTTCATTCGTGACGGTCGTCGCGAAGGAGCTGCAGAGCGTCGAGCGACCGCAGCTTTTCCTGCTCGCGCCGGCGAGCGCCACGGGACGCAGCTGCTGCACTTCTTCCTCTTTGTTGCGGCCGCGGAGGCGGTTGATCCATCGTTTTGTGCGCGCTCCCAAACCCATTCCTGTTATTGTGTATGCCCAGTCTTGATCTTCTTGCTTTGAGGGGGAAATCTGGGAATGACTGCTCGAATAGTGGCGCCGCTTGAAATGGATGCGAGGAAAAATAGAAGTCTCCCGCATACTTCAACCTTTCTTCCCTCCTTTGTTCTTTTCTTTTCCGCCGCAGCTGATGGATGAAGTAGGACCGACCCACTGCGTCGAGTGCGAGATGCCACTCTCTATGTGTGTGATTCTCCCTCACCTGCCGCCACGGAAGGCATTATTGCCGCGTGAGTAACTCGGACGGGAAGGAACGAGATTGATGGATGGATGCGACAGTGAGTGAGTGGTTGTCCGTGCGAAGCGGAAGCGTCGCGTGTGGCATCATGTGCCCTATTCTACTGTACAGCGCTGAATCTTTCCACTCTGTCGAGAGAAAGCGCGCGCGCGAGAATGAGTGAGCGAATGAGAGAAGGAAGGAAGGATAGATTTCAAACCGAACGAGCAGCATCGTGGATGGGGAAAATGCTGGTGAGCAGGAAGGAGCAACGTGGGGTATCTTCATTCGCATGAAGCAGGAAAGCGAGTGCGTGTTGAAGGAGTCCCGGCAGTGAAGGTCCTCGCTCCTGTTCGAAGAACAGACAGCTCAACGCACACAAGAACTCTCTTGCGGTTGGGAATGGAAGAAAGCGCGCGCTTCTTGACGCAGCACCTTCACTTGTCCACCATAACTCTCGAAGAATAACCATCATTAACATCGTCACCGTCCAGATGCTTTCTCTGCGGATTTCTTTTTCTCGCTTTCTGCAACAGCAAAGCATGATCCCTGCCGTCTGCGCTGCCTCTATAAACCGATATCGAGATGATGCGGTTTCTCCACATCTCGACCACCCATCGATTGAAACTCTTTTCTATTTGTATACCGACCAGATCGCTGTGAGCGAGTCCAGTGTCTTCTCAGACGACATGATGGGTTTCACTTTCGAGTGCGACGATGGTGATGATGGGGATGATGATGATGATAGTCGAGCTCCCATCTTCCTAGCTCGATGATTGGAGGAAGGTTCGCATGCGGACAGCGATTGGCTAAAACTCAAAAGCAGTGTGCACACCACAAGATCCTAGTCTTCCAGATGGCCGTATAGTTCTCTCGGACGCACTACGCGCGTTTCCGTCTGCTGTTCCCTGCTATTTCTTTTCACTTGGGTTTCGTATGCTGGTCCTGTGGCTGTCGTGGGTGCATGCGCACATTTGTCATATTCGGATTGGAGCTGCTCGGCGCAAAGACCGAGTTTGTAGTCTGTGAAGAGAGAGAGAGAGAGAGAGAGGAACCATGGCCGAACACCACGCGTCGCGCTCGCTCCCGGAGCGCATCTCGTTCCCAGAGGAAGAGCTCAAGATCCTGCAGCTCTGGGAAGAGCTCGATGCGTTCAAGAAGTCGCTCGAGCTCTCGAAGGACCGCAAGCCGTTCACTTTCTACGACGGTCCTCCGTTCGCCACGGGCTTGCCGCACCACGGCCACATTCTCGCCGGGACCATCAAGGACACCGTCACGCGTTACGCGCACCAGACCGGTCACTACGTGGAACGACGCTTTGGGTGGGATTGCCACGGATTGCCCGTGGAAAACGAGATCAACAAGAAGCTCAATGTGACCACGAAGGAGCAGGTGCTTGAGATGGGCATCGACAAGTACAACGCCGAGTGCCGAGGTATCGTGCAGCGATACACGAAGGAGTGGGAACGCACGGTCAAGCGTATCGGCCGCTGGATCGATTGCGAAAACGATTACAAGACCATGGAGCCATGGTACATGGAATCGGTGTGGAACGTGTTCCAAACCATTTTCGACAAGGGACTCATCTACCGCGGGTACAAGATCTTGCCGTACTCGACGGCGTGTACCACGTCGCTGTCGAACTTTGAAGCGAACATGGACTACCGCGACACCCCGGATCCGTCGGTCGTTGTGAGTTTCCCATTGGTCGAAGATCCAGAAGTGTCGTTGCTCGCATGGACGACCACGCCATGGACGTTGCCTTCGAACTTGGCGTTGTGTGTGAACGACGACATTGACTACGTGAAGATCAAGGACCTCAAGTCCAACAAGGTGTACATCCTCGGAGAAGCGCGGTTGTGCCAAGTGTACCCAAAGCTCGACAAGAAGGGGTACAAGGGTGGCGAATTCGAGGTCCTCGAAAAGTTCAAGGGGTCGACACTCGTCGGCAAAAACTACGTCCCGTTGTTCGACTGCTTCGAGTCGTGGCCAAACGCGTTCCGCGTGCTCAGCGACAGCTACGTGTCGGACACGGGCGGTACTGGGATTGTCCACCAAGCCCCCGCTTTCGGCGAAGACGATTACCGCGTGTGCGTGAAGTACGGTGTGAACGACAAGTTCACGCTGCCAAACCCGCTGGACGACAATGGTCGCTTCACCGACGAAGTGCCGTTCGTCAAGGGTCTCCACGTGAAGGAAGCGGACGACGTCATCTGCAAGGAGTTGAAGAACAAGGACCGTCTGGTGTCGAAAGGCACGATTGTGCATAGCTACCCGTTCTGCTACCGCTCTGGTACGCCGTTGATCTACCGTGCGATCCCTGGGTGGTTCGTGAACGTCGAGAAGATCCGTGACCGCATTGTCGCCAACAACAAGGAGACGTACTGGGTGCCAGCGTTCGTGCAGGAAAAGCGATTCCACAACTGGCTCGTCGACGGCAAGGATTGGAACATCTCGCGTGGTCGTTTCTGGGGGACCCCGCTGCCGCTCTGGGTGAGCGACGACTACGAAGAGGTCGTGTGTGTCGGTTCGATCGAGCAATTGGAGGAACTGTCGGGCGAAAAAGTCACCGACTTGCACCGTGAGTTCATCGACCACATCACGTTCCCCTCGAAGCAGGGCAAGGGCATGTTGCGTCGTGTGCCCGAAGTGTTTGACTGCTGGTTCGAAAGTGGGTCGATGCCGTACGCGCAACAGCACTACCCGTTCGAGAACAAGGAGAAGTTTGAAAATAGCTTCCCGGCCGATTTCGTCGCGGAAGGGCTGGACCAAACGCGCGGCTGGTTCTACACGTTGATGGTGCTCTCGACCGCGCTGTTTGACAAGCCTGCGTTCAAGAACTTGATCGTGAACGGTCTTGTGCTCGCTGAAGATGGTCGCAAGATGAGCAAGAGTCTGCGTAACTTCACGGACCCGGCCGAGATCTTCGAGAAGTACGGCGCCGACGCTCTGCGGTTGTACTTGATCAACTCGCCTGTCGTGCGTGCCGAACCCTTGCGCTTCCAGCCCGCGGGTGTGTTTGGTGTCATCCGTGAGTTGTTTCTGCCGTGGTTCAACTCTGCTCGTTTCTTTGCCCAGAACGCGGCGCGTCTTCAGGAAAGCACGGGCGTCGCGTTCGTGCCCAGCAAGGAAGAAGCGCTGGCCTCGACCAACGACATGGACTCGTGGATCGTTGCGGCGTTGCACAACTTGATCAAGTTTGTGCACCAAGAGATGGGTGCGTATCGTTTGTACACGGTCGTGCCTCGTCTCGTGGAGTTTATCGACCAGCTGACGAAGTGGTACGTGCGTCTCAACCGTCTTCGTCTGAAGGGAAGTGCCGGCAACGAGGAAGCCCACGTCGCGCTGTCGGCGTTGTACGAAGTGCTGTACACGTTGTCGAAGCTGATGGCGCCGTTCACGCCGTTCTTTGCGGAATACATGTACCAATTCTTGCGCCAATTCCACCCACATGTGGTGAACAACGTCACGGGGTTGGCCGAAGACGCCGACGGTGTCGCCAAGAGTGTGCACTTCCTCATGTTGCCCGACTTCGATGCGACCCGCATTGACGAAAGCGTCGAGACGCGTATGAAGAACTTGCAGGAGGTGGTGGAAATGGGGCGTGTCGTGCGTGAACGCCGCACGATCTCGCTGAAGAACCCTGTGCAAAAGGTGATTGTCGTGTCGAGTGACCGGGCGACGGTCGAGGGACTCGAACAGGTGAAGACGTACATCCACGAAGAGCTCAACATGCGCGACTTGGAGTTCACCACGAACGACAAGGAGTGGTGCGTGCTGAAGGCGGAAGCCAACAGCAAGAACCTGGGCAAGCGTCTGGGCAAGGCTCTCAGCGGCGTGCGCAAGCAAGTGGAACAGATGACCCACGACGACGTGAGTGCGTTCCTCGCGACCAAGTCCGTGACGTTTGGTGAGTACGTGCTCTCAGGCGACGATGTGCTCGTGAAGCGCGAGTTCAAGGGCGACAAGACGATCTACGAAGCCGACGTGTCGCCATCGGGGAACCTCACGGTGATCATCGACACCCGCGAAGACGAGCAGTTGAAGCTGCAAGGTTGCGCTCGTGAGTTCATCACGCGCGTGCAGAAACTGCGAAAGAAGGCCGGTCTTGTGCTTCAAGACAAGATCCAAGTCTACTTTTCCGAGAAGGAAGGTGCGAAGACGATCACGTCGGCCGTGCAAGGGTTCTTGGGCATGATTGCGACGTCGCTCGGCACGACCCCAGCACCTCTTGCGCTGCTCCCTGCGCACAGCGTGACGATCATCACCGAGGACGCTGACTTTGCCGACTCGTCGATCTCGATTGTCGTGACACGCCCCGCAGTGTTCTTCGCGAACGACGACGGCGTTTTGGCGAACGGCTCGGCTGCCGCGGTCGAAGACATCAAGTCGTACGTCGCGTCGATGGAGTACGCGGACGTCAAGACTGCGCTGAGCTCCTCGGAAGCGTCGCTGGCCATCCAGATCCAGGAAAGCAAAGTCACTTTGCACCACAAGAAGCAGCTCTTCTTGGACGCCAAGGAGTTCGCTGCGGCGTCGGGCGACGCGGACTTGCAGTGGTTGACCCAGGCTTAGAGAAGAACATGCATTTTCCGTAGCTCTCTCCGCGATGGCGTTTCGTTGAATAGTGCGATGAGCTTAGTATCTTGTTTTGCTTTACGAGGAACGAAATACAGAGCAGGCGAGGCTGCTTTCTTTTTGCGTATCATGCGCTCGACAGAGCTTCCCATCCGTTTCATGATGTTTCGTACATATATGTTCAAAAAGCAACCTCTTGGCTTGATGTTAGGAAAAACAACGACAACATGTACACATGAGGGGGATCGTCCATCATATAGTAAGCATCCTAGCATCCCCTCTCTCTCTCTCTCTTGTTTCTTTGGAAAAATAATAATCAGGTCTCTGCGCGTTCGAGCTCTTCAAGTATTCGCACTGAAGCGGTGCTGGAGCCAGTCGTAGGACACGAGCACGATGCCAAACTGTGGCGCGATTCGTCCCACGCGAGGTCCCCATCCGGCAAAGAGCGCGTTCATGCCGCCTTCGCTGTACACCTGCTTGAACGTGTTGACGAAACCTTGTTGAGGCGCGCCTCGCGATTGCATGCGCGTTTTGAGAACGTCCAACGGCGTCGAGAAGAACGCTGCAGGGATCCCGGCCGTGGACGCTGCTGCCATGGCCCAGCCCAGCGACGAACCGTCCTCGATCTGCAACTTCCGCTTGGCGTAGTCGTACAGCGTGAAGTACGTGGCCGCGAACATCACGTCTCGCGCCACACAGGCGCTGTATCCTCGGTAGATTCCTCGCACACCCAATTCGCGGATGACGCCAACGGCATTCAACGAGCTATCGATCTGCATGCGCACTTTGACGATCTCGACGGGGTTCATGACGACGGACTGCGAGATCCCCGAGCAAACAGCCGATGCGAAGGACGCGGTGAACGCGTTCGGGTCGGCGAACTTGCCCTTCACGTACTCCCGCGTGGCCAGCGAGATCGCTTTGTCGGGGATCGTGCCACAGAGCTGGGGACCGAGACCTTTGTAGAACGAGACGATGCCTTCGTGCTTGATGATGTTGTTCAGGATCTGCACGGCGGAGCTGGACACGCGGCTGTTCTGCATACGGGTCTTGACCACATCGACAGGGTAGACGGCGATGATCCCGCCCATCCCAGCGGTGGCGCCGATCCACATCGACTGGAAGACACTTTGCGGCTTGTGCGTGCGCGAAACAACCACTGGAGAGAGCGGGCGTGTGGTCTTGTGGCTCCGGAGTTGCATCTTGGCGCTGTCGTCGGCTTCTTGGGCCGCTGGTCTGTGGTGATATGAATAGCACACAAAGCGAGTGAGTGCCTTGCTTGCGTGTCACGTGTGGTTCTTCTCGTTTTCCTCCGAGAAAACTGAAGTGATGATGGACGCAGTCCGGGAAACAACTTACAAGTACGTTTTCTGAAGCATCTCGCAAGTCTCTCTCGCTCGGAAAGGGTGAACAGGTTGCTTGGGTTGGCAGACGTGGTCTTTGCTGGTGCACGTGCTGGTTCGCTCAAATGCACCCGTCGGAACGATACCAGCAGAAACGATTGCGCAGTCAGTCACTTGATGTGCTGCCGACGGGGCCAATTGGAAAGTGAATGCGCAGACAGAGGGTGAGAGGGTGTGAGGGAAGCGATGAAACGATGACACTCTGTGCCCACCAACCTGCGTCACTCGCGAGATTTGAGTGGTGCTGCCACTTGAAAGATCCCCCACAACGTCACTCAGCAAAGAGCTCCTCAGTTCGACCGGTCCAAACAAAAAAAGAGAGAGAGAGAGACTGTCAGAACTCCCCATTCGCAGAAAAAAGTGATGACAACGCAGATGACCCGACGACGTCATCGCCAATCATCGCTCGCCACGTCGCTCGCATACTTTATCTCAGTACGCTTGCACTCGACGAGTACAGCTCACCTCTCGTAATCGGATGCATCTCGCAGACTCACATCGACATCGAAGTACACATCGACATCGGATCATACCACACACTGGAAAGTCTCAGTCTCCAACCTCGTTGCCAAGATGCGGAAGCGATTCATCGAGTGTGTATTCGCAACGCGTTTCTCTCCGACCTCCATTTCGCTCGAAGAAAGCACGAGTCGTTCGTTGCGAAAAGAGCCATTTCGTGGCGAAACGGATCGGTTCTTTTTTCGTGAAACGCATTGCAGCATCGCAACTGCCATTCACTCCCGATCGGTTTACTAGACTATCGGGTAGATGCGCACCGGTTTCCGTGACCGATGCGTTATCAGCACACGGGTACTGATTCTGCTAGGTTTGTTGTGATGGTGGGACAATCGAGGAGATTTGTTAAATCCGACGAGAAAAAGGCGACATGACCATCTGGTCACCACTTCAGACTGCGATGTACCACTCTCTCTCGCATGGAGCGAACCACAATCCAGCTCTGGGTGCAGTGTGGGTCGCTGTGTGGCGCAGCGAGTTGTGGAGCAGTCCGTCTGGATCGCTCTACATACTGCTCGCCTCACCTCGCATTGTGCGGCGAGCGGTAGGCTACCGTGTAGGCTCCTTGCACTATCGACTGCCACGTGAGAGCAGAGCTCAAGCGAAGAGCTCAATCAGCGAACATGGTGGCGTCCGACTCGTTCACGGGGTTTATCTACCAGGTGTTCATCATCTCCCCTGCGATCTCATGGATCCTGCAGCCCGGACGTTTCTCCAAGCAGAGAGGCTTTGTGTACGCGGTGTCCTTCCTCGTCGCACTGGCCGCGATCTCCATCGTAAGTGCCTCGATGCACACGACCCTGTTGCATTTCAACCAAAAGCGAACGCACTGGTTTTGGGAAGAGAAATGCTGCACGACGAACGCGTCGCTTACGATCTGTATTTGTGCTGCGTGCAGTTTATGCAGTTCAAGGAGCAGGAATCGAACTTCTACCATGTGATGGAAGTGCCACGCGATGCCGGGTTCAGCGAGATCAAGAGAGCGTTCCGCACGCGCTCCATTGACCTCCACCCGGATAAAAACCCGTCGCCGACGGCGGTGGGAGATTTCAACCGCTTGCGTCTCGCGTTCGATGTACGGTTGTAGTGGTTTGCAGGGGGGAATGGTCATTCCTTGCTCGTATCACCGTGCACTACTTGCTTAACCTCTCGCTATTGCAATGCAGGTGCTTGGCGATGCGCAAAAGCGTGCGCTCTACGACCTGTTTGGCGAAAGCGCCGTGTTGAAAGACCTCAGTGCCGTGCAGATTGAGTCCGTGATTGGTGCGATCTCCTTCTACGCCTTCTGGGCGGTGCTGACGTTTGTGTTGACGCTCAGCGAAGCCGCGCGTGACGCGCGTGCGTGGTCGTTTGCTGGCGGAGTGCTGTTTTTCATCCTGGAGATCAATTTGATCTTTGGCGGCTTGCAACTGCCCTCCAAGTTTTTCCCATACATGACCGTGTTTGAGTTCACGAAGCTCATTCGAGCAGCGTTCCCGCCGTTTGTGAACGGGACGCGTGCGATTGGAGGCTACTACTACCGCAGCTTCGCGCAAGAAAACTTTGCGTTGGGGATCGAACTCCTCAACAGCAACAGGGTAAGGCTGCACTATTGGCATACGGGACTATGGGGAGAGGTGGCTGACGATGGTCTTGCTTTGTGTGAATGCATCCTAGGCCATTCTCCTCTCAATGCGCCAGCTTCAGGGCGAAGTGGCGTCCACTCGCCGTCGCCCAGGTCCGAGCACGGCCGTGAAACCCGATGCGCTCCCTCCTGGCGCTAAAAGAAGATCCAAGTTTGACAAGCATGCACCTCCGCCACAAGCGGCGGTCGCAGCAGCAGCAGCGCATGCAGAGGAAGAGCCAGCAGTGAGTGCCGCGGAGCAGGATCTTCAGAATCCTTCCCCCGAAGTGCAAAAGCCACCGTCGTTCAACATCCCCAGCTTTGTGTACGTCATTGGCTTTTATTTGGCTGTGAATTATTTCTTCCAGTGAATTTGAGCTCAGGTTCCGGTAGTAAGCCATTCACTCAGGAAGGTAGCCACGGGAGACGATCGAGGTCGACGTTGCCTCCTGAAATGACAATTCCGATGTTTTTGATACTGTTGCCTTCTGTGTTTGGCAATTTGTTGGTGAGAACGGCAGCCGTCGACACTGCACCACTTGGTTCCACGACCTGAAGGACAGAGCGGCAACGCGGATGACAGTTAGCTGAAGAGTAGGATCACAGAGGTGCTAACGCTTGCTCGGGACAAACACAGACTCAGCGTCGTCCATACCAGCTTCATGCGCTCCCACATCAGCTTCATCGTGGACACAATTTCCTCGTCGGACACGAGCACGATTCCGTCCACAAAGTCGCGGATCACGGGCCAGTTGTTGTTGTCTGCGTGGAAGCAAGTGCATCCACACATGCTTGGTGAATTAGACTGCGGAGCTGGAGAGACACAGAGACTGTGCATGTGGAACGTACCGAGGGTGGTCTTGAGTCCATCCGCGACGGTGTTGGGTGGCACTTGGTGCCTCGAGAGCTCACCCGTTTGAAACGACTGGAACGCATCCGCAGCTCCCACGGGTTCCGCAGCAAACACCTTGATGTCCTTCGAGAGCGACTGGATAGTAAAACAAAACCAAAAAACGAAGCACATCAGCCCAAGGAGCTGCTGTTACGACCTGAGCACTTGCATGCCTACAAAAGGACAAACGTACTTTCGCAGCCATGGAGACACCGGAGCACAATCCGCCGCCTCCCACAGGCACAACAACCGCGTCCAGCTTGACGCCGTACTGCTCTTCGACCTGCGCGAGCAGCTCCACTGCGGTCGTGCCCTGTCCACTCATCACCTCCACGTCATTCGACGGATGGATAAAGTGTCCATTCGACTTGTCCACGCAGCGCTGCGCTGTCGCCTCGCGTGCTTCCCCCGTCGGCTCACAGAGAACAACCTCGGCGCCATACCCTCGCACCGCGTTTTGCTTCACC